>JBCFXI010000822.1:0-103731 GCA_038496175.1 Ampulex compressa
TATATATATGTATGTATGTATGTATATATGTATGTATGTATGTATGTATGTATGTATGTATGTATGTATGTATATAAATACTGTGATTGGTAGAATGTGAATTCCGCGAACACAGTATCCGGCGCAAAGAAAGGACACTGACGCTATTATACAATATGTCCAGGAATTCTTTGAGCTATCCTCTGGGATTGGTGGTGTGGAAAATCGGTTGTTTAAAAGGCGTACCGTACTTTTGACATTTGGACGTATCGCTGTATCACGATCGAGGTGTCGAAACGTATGGCGATCGAAGTCCTTTCTCGCACGGTTCTTTCCTGCGCTCTAGGCGAACGATCTGCAACGAAATGGAAACTTTTTGAGTTATATCCCGCTGTCACAATAGAAATTGCTTTTGGTATCTACTTTCGAAATCTCGCCGACGTTGGTTACCGATATGGGGAAAACATCGATATGCATAATGAAACAAAGTTTCCAAGTTTAAAAACGGAGTATCATTACAGAGTATAATTATTTTCCAGAGTATCAGCGTGTCATCAATTGCCCCTCGCTTTTTCAAAATTTGTAATTCTTTTAAGCTATCGAGATATAATTGTTACTAATTTACTAGTATTCAGCAGAAAGTAGCTATTGAAATCAGTGCTTTCGAAATATTGGACAATGTTAAAACCATTCTTCTGGCGTAATCTTCGTTAAAGCTAAACCTATCCTAACTAAACCTAACTTGCCTGACATATATAGGTGTACTAAATATATCCTTGACCAGCAAGAGGGGAAAAAAAACCTGTCAATGGATTAATACATTGATCCACGCGTTGCAAAAAAGAAACGCGATAAATCTCAGAAAGTATCCTGTCTCAAAGTTCTTTCATTTTTCAAAGAAATCACTGACCGGTTTGGCGGTTTTCATATTTAACTTTTGTCCTGACGTCGGTTAAATGAGGCGGTGGTGCTTTTGCTATATACGCGAATTGATTCCAGGCGTCCCGAGTTTATTATGAATGGTGAGCAGGGAAAAGTAGGGTGATCGTAAGAAAATGAGGGCCAGAGAATGAGATGCTAGGGGAGGGCAGTTACAAAAGGCAGAAACAAAAGATGGACTTAAAAGACGGAGTCTGGGTGTGCCAATGTCGCTGGATTTAATGAAACGGAAGAAGAACATAAGGACGCTCAGCGCGAATAGAAAAGGCGATTGACGAAGCGGAAGTAAGAAGACAGCCGGAACGGAGGAAAGAAAAGGGCGTGAAAAGTACGGTCAGCGACAGAAAGATGTAATGAGCGACGAAGGATGTATACGTACCAAAAGCAGATTTGCTAACGATACAGCTTTCACGGATAAGAGAAAAAAACAATCACAAGTATGGAAGTATACGCAATTCTCGCTGTCCAGGAAATAATAAGTGAATAGGATTAACGAAACCGACAGAAAGGGAGATTACGATATGAATAGGATTTAAACATCTTGAAATGAGACGAGAAAAATAAAAGTTTGTACTAACAAACTTACGATAAAATGACAACTATAACTGAGAACGACGTAAAAACCCTCCGCTGAGATGAAAAGAATAACGAGTAGAATCTTTGTATACTTGAAACGAGTAGAAATAATGAATAGGAAAAAAATACAAATTGAGAAGAGAGAATAGGCTAGTATCAATGTTTAGATTGCAGTCGTTAAGAAACCGCGGTATTCAGCATTTGTATACATAAACCGATAAATGGTGACTTACCCTTACGAGCAAGGAATACCTATAGAGAATAGTGAAGTACCAAAGGCGCGATCAGAAAAGTCGAGATGTACAGAAAAGTCGACGGTACGAATTGGTAAACTAAAGTGTTCACGCACAAGCAAAAAGCGAAAGATTATCGATCATCGTAAGAAAGTCACGATGAAGGGATTGGCTCTAAAGAATACACAGGAGAGGGAATATGAATTACGATAAGATTGCGATTTGCAGCAAATTGCTGCTCGCAAGGAACAGTTCTTCCAGCATATATCTAATTTCGAGCAAGAAGTTTGCTGGGAGTAATTATGTCCAGTAGGCTAGGATCACTTTGCAATCGATACACTATATATTACATCGAAAGAAAGAAAAGGGGAATGGTTATTACAACGTTGTTACAACGTACATCCACACTCTTCCTCGTCCTCCGTCTCTCATTACTCTACCCCTCAAACCCTCAAAAGATGAAGAAGAAGCTCAAATAGAAACACGAGGAAAGGGAGAAACGGAAGAGAGAGGAGTAAAGACAGAAGTTTCGACAGAAGAGGGAAGAAGAACGAAGAGGCGCGCAGGAGCAGTGGGATAGGTGCGTGGGACAGATTAGGGAGCAAGATGGGCGATAAAACGGTGGAAGCGCTCGACGAGAAAGAATGGTGGAGGGGCGAAAGCGCGGTGGGAAGCACGCGAGAGGGCGACGTAGCGGAAAGGAGGGCAAGATCGGCGGGGGAGGCGGGCAAGAAGCAGAAACATAGAGGGAGAGAGGATGCTGAGCTGTATCGATTTCCTCTCCTCCAAGTATGACGTCACTAAAGTATCCAACCAACGCGGGGGACGCTTGTCCTTCGATCACTGACACCGTCCCTCGCTGTTCATTCAGCGGCCGGGCTGCCATATTTACTTAGATGAGCAGCCACGTATGTTCCTCGTGAGCTCCCTTCTTCTAGGCCTGGCAATTCTTACCCCACCCATTCCTGCCTTTCGCCTGCGCGCATCGTTTCGTTTTGATTATCCAGAATACTTGCTGTACCGCTGTCTCTCTTTGAGTCCGTGTCCTTCTTGCAGATCTGGCGATTGTTACTGCACGGATTCGTGCCTTTGGTCTATGCGCATCGTCTTATTTGATTATCCAGAATACTTACTGTACCGCGCTCTCTCTCTCTGAGTCTGTGTCTCTGTCGATCTGGCGATTGTTACTGCACGTATTCGTGCCTCTGGTCTGTGCGCATCGTTTTATTTGATTATGCAGAATACTTAGTGTACCTCGGTCCTCTCCGTGCCTGTATCCTGCGGACTCTATGAAGATGGTGGCAAGTGGGGGAGAATGCTGAACTTGCTTGGATGGGGGCCACGCTCACGTGCAGCTCTAAATTTTTACTCGAGAGATTCGTGATTTGAGTACACAGAGTTCCCTTCGAGTATCTAGAATTCATTACTCGATAGTGTATGCTACACCTTTATTCCGTGGACTCTGGGGAGATGGTAGTACGTGAAGAAAATAATACAGCGAGCGTGGATTGATAACGAGCTTCGTTGTCGTAGATTCTTAGTTTCTTGCCCTAGAGGCTCGTCGCTTTGGGATGTATAGTTTTATTTGATCGTGCGGAGTATATACCGAATAATGAGTTTAGTGTCTCTGTTACGTGGATTCTGCGAAGGCGCTGGTAAAGAGTGACAATTTAAAAATAAGATGTATGTATTGTTCGCTCTAAAGATGTAATGTATTGTTCGCAAAGTCTGCCAACATAGAAAATAAAATTTGTAGCCTAAAAACTCACAGTTTGAGTCTATCTAATCAATTTAGTCGCACTAGACATGGGATTGTAGAGGATTAATTACCGCTGGAGAGAAAATATATCACTACAGTTAGGATACGTTTTTCTAAACTACTGGATACTTGAAAGATACAAAGCGCACGAATGATTAATAGTCAAAGCATAATTCGACTGAAGAAATCGAGTAAATGTTCATTTTGCATAAAACACTTGCTTATATACAAATTATTATGGAATCTTACTCTACGTAAGACACCAAAAGGTGAAGCTCTACAATTTGATATAAACAATTATACAGATACATGCCAAATTCATAATCGATAAATGAAAACGGGGTAGCTCGAGTTTCGCCTGAGGAATTTTCGAAAAATCGCGACAGCGATTTTTTCGAGCCGAGGTTAACGGAAGCGGTACTTCAACGAGAAGCGCAGCTCGATGCCACGAGCCTCGAATGGTATTTCCCCACTTGCACATTTTGTGCGGTACGAGCAATGAAAGGAACAGTAAAGGCGCCACGATTTTGCACCCTCTTGCGCGCACGTGTCAACGAACTGCATCCACCATTCAGGGCCGTGTTGTTAAGGTGTCTTGGAAACTGGTATTCCCCATTGAAATTCCTCGTTTAATAAGTTATCGAACACGTCTCTCGATCAATAGCGCAACACAGATCTCTGGTTAGTCGACAAATGATCGTATACTGAATATAAGAAGGATTGTCTTTTACGCGTCTAATAAAAGAACATATTTTTAACACAATATATTTGATTCATTGTAGCTTCTGTTTCAATGATGGTTTAATATAAAACTGAATTTGGTTTGATATCAAATTACATAGGTATATGGCATTAAATTAAAATCATTTGTACAGTATTATTTATAATAGATAACGTACGATATAAGGATTGAGCGAGATAATGCCAACATTCGAAGCATTTCCATCGATATACTGACAATCTCCAATGCGCAGATGAAAGTGGATGGTAGAGAGTATAGAAATTTAAATTCGGACCACGGCTGCCTAGAATTTATATCGTCCCCCCCAGCCTTGGATTTCTGCACCCTATAATATATGCCACAATCTCTTGATGATTTAAAATCCACGATAAATTTCCACAGCTTTAGTTTTCTTTATAATGTAGCTACATTTTTATTGGGTTTTTTGCGTGTGTTTGTGGAAATCTAGTATTCAGAGGTTCAAGAAAGGCCAAAGATGTGCAGCGATCGATAATCTAGCATTTATACAAATCTTTACAAGTTCCAAAGTAGCTCAGGAGTTCCATTTATATACATTTATATAAATCTTTCTCGAAAGCCTGATATCTTATAGACCTCGAATGAAATACAGTTAAAAAGCAACTTTTCCTTTCCTGCTAAAAAATATGAAAAAAATATATTTTACGATAACAAGCGGGAAGATTTTGATCCGAATATTATATGACAATCATACTGTTAAACCATTGCCGTATTTATAACAGCATTTCAACTCCGGCATAGTAATATTATTCAATTTAAAATGTGCCCACTCAGTGTGTGACCCAATTATTCAATGATTTTAAATTCTACAATCCAAATTAAATTAATAATAAAAACTCGTAGTGATCAAGGCGCTGAGCTACATGGCATTAAAAAAAATGCTGTGGAAAAAAATTCAGACACTAGAGAACTGGGAGTTGAAAGAAAAATTTATTCAAACGGATTTAAAAAAAGATTCACCGAAATATACTCCTTGCTATACTCTTACTTATACTAAAAAAAATATACTCCTTTTTATACTCCCTGCTCAACGAGACCATCAACCTGCACGAAGATTTACATGAAGATTTCAGCATAAAAACTAGACATAATTCACCGAAATAGATACGCGAATTCAGCAACGGGCCGAATTATTCTTCAGAATTCGCTGGCCATCCACGTGTGTTTTCCGCAACACTCCCCAGAAACGCGACTTGGATTCTACGCAGCGTTTACCTCTCATAAAAGATTAATCCGGGCGTAACGTTATAGCCGCGCACACGGCAGGCCGCGATGCTCGATGCTTCTGTATAAACGAGGAAGGCTACCTCCGGAGCCGAATAATCACTGACTATAACTCAGCTCTGACCTCCGGCCGCCACTGCCACTGTTGTTTAGTTTTTCATGGAAAGTTCCCAGGCAGTTCCGCCGTTGAGTAATCGCAGCTGTCGATGCCTGAAAATCAATCAGGCGCCGGAACTAACCGAGGACCGACGGGGGAGGGGGTAACGAATCTCCCAGGAAATCGAGGGGATTTTCATCGGCGCACCGAGGTTTGAAGAGGATCTGTTTGGAATTATCGCGGGGACAATGGTTGCCGGCAGCGTGTAATCGTGTCCGGAGTTTTCGAACGCATCGATTCGGGGCGAAATAACGTAATTCGATTTTCAGTCGAATTTGCGAGCCCGAGGGCTATAAATCGCGTGCACCGGGGCATCGTTAATGCTCCATGATTCGGCGTCCACTTTACGCGCACCGCTCTTTTGGCATCGCACGAGACGTTTTTCGTGAACTCCTTAATGGATTCAATGTCACTCGTGCAAGGTTGATCGTTTCACTGCTATATATTTCTTATCAATCTACGGTATGTAGGATTGGGGCTCCTTCATAAGATAAATAGGCGTTCGCGGGATGATTTGAACGAAAGACATGGGTAGCTCAGGGGTCAGAGCAGTCGCCCAGAAAGCGAAAGGTCCGAAGTTCGAGTCCCCCGGTCCCAGCAAACCTAACTGCCCAAAGTTTTTTCGCGCGCCTACATTTGGTCTCAGAAATGGGATGGAGGTAGGATGCGATCCGTTTAGGTATTTTAGATTTAGTTACCTCAGAGTATCGTCTTTACTCGTTTGAGTATTATATTTTTTTGTCGTTACGCGCATCTGAAAGTATTTCAGTCCTCATTGTTACGTAAGCATCAACAACTTGATATCTCGATCTTTTTACATAGTATTTTTCACGGCCTACATACTCCTAGTTTACTGATTTAAAATATACGTTGAACAGTAGTTTCGAAAAACCCTCATTCGATCATCATTACAATCAGTATCTGAAGTAAGACAAACATAACGAACAGATTGCTATTTCACTCCTAAATTCGTAAGGGATCCATTGGAATGGCTTTTGATGGTTCAACTAAACACGTTGGCAACCGTTCGATTAAACATTTATTAGCGGTCTACAGGCTAGCGTAAGATCATCGATATTCGGAGTGCGCAATGTGCTCTTAACGAAATTGTCAAGAAACTGTCCTCTCGTTCGACAGTTCTGCAATCGTCGGTTAAAAATAAAAAGGACCATTGTCTCGACGCGAGGCCTTCGCCAATAATCGCAATAAGACCCTCGATTCGCTTATCGTATAGACTAAGGCACCGCTCTAATGTAAACCGTTTAGACTCGGCATTTCATATGAACATTGATTTCCATCTAACGAGTACTTACTGTGTCCAACAAAGAGAATCCCTCAAGATCGACTACAACTAATCATTACATTTGCAGCTTCTACGTGTACATCTTATGCCGCGTAAATGGCTCTGTGCCTTCCGTACAAAGCTACCAGATCATTTACAAAGTCGTAGATCTTCCGCGGAGGTATGATAGCTCGTTATACGTATGGAGTTTTGGAACGTATCGATTGGGAGTAAAATAACTATTCGCGGGCCATGCAGATTCCGATAAAATTTGCGAGCATAAGGGCCATTAGTTACGTATATGGGGCCGTCGTTAATGCTCGTTCGGGCATGCACGTCGGTATATATATCGTTCGAAGTAACATCCCCGCCGTTATTCGCTGCAAATTCGTGCCACGGCTAACGATCTGCCCGGCCTACGTTGGGAAACTTCATTAATAACTCCCTACGGGGGTGGCGCAAAGAGCATCGAATGCTTCCCACTTTCCTGCGACCTACAACTTCCTTTTGGCCAAGGGAAAATTTCATCCGCCCGCCAAAATACGGGCAAGGGATGAGAAATTTTCCAGCTAGCTTTTCC
This sequence comes from Ampulex compressa, assembly GCA_038496175.1. Taxonomy (NCBI): domain Eukaryota; kingdom Metazoa; phylum Arthropoda; class Insecta; order Hymenoptera; family Ampulicidae; genus Ampulex; species Ampulex compressa. The sequence goes on from JBCFXI010000822.1 coordinate 7,490, forward strand.
TGCGCCCTGGGTATTCAAATATTCCATAGCGAACGAGGTTTCGAGTGGCCGTTTTAGATTTTGTACCTTCCCTCAATGCTTCCAGGTAAATATATATAGGGCAGACATTCTCTGATCTGACATAATTGTATTCTTTGGTCAGTGAATAATGTAAGATAGGATTGACCTATTCTCTGGTCAACATAATTAGGATATGATAACAGGAATGAACGAAAAGTAGTGTTGGATTATCTTAAAAGTTTGGATATTTAGGCGTGTGTCTTAGGATGTTTGTCTTGTGAGGACAGTGGTAGGGTAATGCGAATGCACGAGCAGGATGACAAGGAGAAATAGGCGGTTCTAGTCAGGCCTTAGCAGAGAGTAGATGTGTTTAAAATCTGATCAAATTTCTGCACGATCTTGGTCAAGGACAGATGTGCTAAAATACACAAAATTTTTAATATACGCAGTTATTAGCGTATTTTAAATATAAGCATATAAATATACATGCTCAGCTCTGTTGAGTCGCATATCATTCAGCACCCAGTTACTTTTGGTTTGGTTGGTTTTTATATATTTCCCTACAATATAAACGCATTTTCGCGACAAGACTCTGAACGCGTACAGTACACTACAGCATTACGCAAAGTACAAAGATCTGCTGATTTTTTATTAAAGAAGAGCTAAACCAATCGTCGGAGGTCTAGATCTGATAAATGAATATATATAAATGATACATTTTCAAAAATGAACCGATATATTTGATAAACTAAATAAACTAACCGATGGATACAAATCAATTTCGTAATCGACAAATCAGAATCGCGTAAATACGCATCTACATCGTACACATGTACAGAATTATAAGAAATTCCAAAGTAAGATCGACATCGTTTTCGTGCGACGTGTACATTTGTGTAACGATGTTAATACCCGACGTGTAAACGGTTTAAAAACATTCATCGCATCTGCGTACACGTTTTGCTGATGGCGAAGCGCATTCTCCCTTCGATATTCCTGGAGGTGGATTTATAGCAGCATTTGCTCGATGTTCGGCCGAGGCTTTTGCGTTGTAAAGCGTAAATGCCCGCTGGTTATATAGCCGTGTAATCAGGCCGGGGGAGAAGTTACGGTTACGGCGTGGGAGAAAAGCGCGGTTTGAGAAGAAGATATTTTTTCGCGGCCTCGCGATTGTTTAACCGATGGATTTCCCCAGATGCCCCTATCTCCGCCCAATTGGGCGAAATTGCCCAGAGGATCCACGACTACGCGAGTCGTTCATTGTTTCCTTTTCCTCCGCAAGGCGTTTTATATCGCGCATCGATGTGATTGTTTTATTCTAAAGAGAGAAACGGATAACGGAAGGTAATTACCATTGTCATATGTAGTATAATATAATTATTGTATTTTATACCGACTCGTCTATCGATATAATTATTTCATTGTAAAGCGAAATTGCTCAGAGGATCCACGACTACGCGAGTCGTTCATTGTTTCCTTTTCCTCCGCAAGGAGTTTTATATCGCGCATCGATGTGATTGTTTTATTCTAAAGAAAGAAACGGATAACGAAAGGTAATTACCATTGTCATATGTAGTATAATATAATTATTGTATTTTATATCGACTCGTCTATCTATGTGATTATTTCATTGTAGAAGAGAAAATGGAATAATGGAAAGTAATTATCATTGTCATATATCTTACGAGAGCAGCCTTTTATCATTCTCTGGAACACTGCAGGTATAATCAACTTCTTGAGATCCCAGTACATTATCCGCAGCCTCTTTAACATATTTTCGGTAACTTCCACTCGCCATTTTGATTCGCATAAAAATAGCACAAATCCGCTTCATTTCAACTTACAAATACCGCTGTATCCAATACAGAGTATCAATTCGGCGCACGCTGCTCGTAATAACTCGTAACCCAATTTATCAAGAATAGACTTCTGTACAAAGAATAAACGCAGCGAATAAATGCTCGTGTACAAATCATCGAGGATTTAGCCAAATCAGGAATCAGACGATTTACCAGTATAACCTCCGTCAGGAAAGAAAGATCGATCCGCGAGTATCTCGACCGACACACTCCCAAATACAATTAGAAGGATCGTACAGTGGGAAGGCCCTGGAAAATGATGGCGCACGGATAAGATTAGTGGCACCGAGAGCCGTATTAGGGAACGGGATAAACGCCGGCGTGATTGGTGGTTGCTGCACCGGAAAATGTCAATGGCAGATCGTAAGGGAGATTGGCACGGTCACGCGAGCCCTTTCACGCGAAGCCCCTGTAGATCCTAAACTCTCCCTGGATTTATATTGCGCATTAATTAACGTCAGGATAATCGCGCCAATTAAGAAGGGCGGAATGAGCCTGTCGGTAATGGAAACACACCGCGGATCCGTGGCGCATTATATTGTGCTGAAAAAGAATGCAGGAGAATGGACCTGGCGCCCGTTCGTTAATTTCGAATGGAAGAAAAGAGTCCTTGTGCGGCGTGACCTAAAAGATTTCACGCGTGGTTCTTCGAGCGAAACTTGGGATTTTTTTTTCTTTTTCTTTCTTTTTTTTTTGGGAAAAGTCGCGAGAAACCGGCGTTTCGAGGGATTGGATGGTCGGTTGCCTTACGGATTTGGCGACAAAGAATTGTTTACGATGCTTCCGCCTGCGAGTCCTTTGGCAACGCCTTCATTAGCTCACGCTTGTGATTGCGTTTGTAGGATACAAAAACGTGCACGATAAGGACGCTTCAAGGTGGAATCAAGTATTTTCAGTATATTCGACTGATTCCTTGTAACGTACTCTTCTTTCGTTATTCGATACACGCAGGAAGTAAATGAGTGTAACTAAGAAACTTGATTGTTGTTCTGGTAAAGCTATAAACGCTATCTCTGTGATTGAGAATTTTTTTGTGAACAACTCTCACGCATGATTGTTTTTGGGAATACAGGACTTAGTAAATCGGTAGAGATGTAGGAAAAGGAACTGATCTGAAGTGCCGTGTAATTTTTATTTTTAAAGAATCTAGGAGTCTACGTTCGACAAATGGATGGCTTAAAGGAATCCAACAATTAATTTTAAGGCGACGAAAAACAGTGGCGGCAGAAGAAACGTCATTTATGTGAGAGAAAGTACGACGGAAATCCATTAGAGGGATAATTGTTTTAAGGTTTAACTTCCAGGTGAATTATACTTTCATAGGGATCGTGACTAAGAGTCGTCAAGAATTCACGGATTTTCATCGCAATCTTGCTAAATTGTTTTTTGCTCGAAGCCGATTTGCCACCTAGGGTCCTGATCTAAATTTGACTAAATTCATTTTTCTCACTACCATCCAACTCACCACCTTAGTCTCCACAAGTTTTCATTATTAATTCAATTTAAATTTTCGAATTCAGAGTAATTTAATAATTGGGACACAAACCGAGTGGGCAAACATTATCATTATCCCACGCAAAAGTAATCGATTTAGTCGACTAAATCTTCAGCTCCAAAGCACCAGATGTATCATTAAAATAAAGCGTGTGAATATGCCGGGACCAGTTGAATGACTGATTGAATAAATTAAATCAAAGCATCGTGCTCACGTTTTGATGGTTGCCTTTTCGATGGTTCGTGGTTGCTTCTTAATTTAATATTGCGTATATAAGGTAACCCGCGATCGGTGGAAACTGAAGACAAATCATCGACGATTTCTATAGAACGAACATCGGCGCTTTCTCGAGTTTCATTTCACCGCGGATATCTGCGTGCTTCTATCCGTGCGAACTCAACGAATACCATCGCGAGCCTTCCTTTGCATAATTGCAGATTGGTTCGACGAGCGGGCTTAATTAAGGGAAAGGCGAACGGGGAGGTTAAAGGAACATCGCGCAAGCATTCTGGTTGGCTTTCCATCCGCGGATCGCAGATATCGGCAGTTACGCTGAAAATGCGCAGAGTGAGAGAGATGGACGAGGAAATACAGGTTTCAACCTCCAAATTCACCCTTTTGCACTATAAATTCATCCCTTTGTAAATCAAATTCCACCCTCTGGGAAGTCGAGTATTTTCACCGCAAGAGCGTTCTCAAAAATTCAACATTGCGTAAGGAATATTTTGGCTAATTCTTCGAGCTATGACCAATTGGTTGGCTATTACTCTTACAGATTGCAGTAATTATTCGATGAATATGTAGGTACATAAAATTACACCGTGCAGCAACAGAAGAATCATTGTAAATAAATTTGCGTATACTAAATAATGTAAATGTAAATAATTTGCGTGTGTATGTGTACAAATATTTATCACGATAGATAACTATCGTATGTCGTGTCATGTAATTTCGTCCTATGTTCAAGTATTATTGTATACACGCAATAAAATTTTTCCATCGGATATTTTCACGTTGTCGAATGACCTGAGTTACAAAAGGGCGAATTTGGAGCGCAAAACCCGTAGAGGAAGAGATGAACGATGAGGGAGGGAGGGAGAGAGAGAGAAAAGGGAGAGAGGCGGAAAGAGGGAGAGGCACCTTTGCCAAATTCAATAAAAGAGGAACTGCGGGGACGAGTGGCCCGTACGAAGCTCGACAGGATCGTTACTCGTCCGTGAGTAAATAAGTCTAATGGAAAAAAAAGAGCGGCACAGAGTCGTGGAAAAGCGACGGTGCAAAAAGGTTTACTCGCAAAGCGACCCGGCGTCGCCGTACTTTTTGCAGAGTTCCTCGTCAGGCTGGTGAGATCGAAAATAAAAGCCAGTGACCCCGATTAGTATCGATCCACCGGGATTCGCGGATATCGTGGCAATATGCCGCTTCAACGAGCCTTTGCCCCAACCGGTTAACATGTCAATTTTTCGGATCTACGACATTCCACTGCCAACCCCCCCCCGATGGTCCATGTCTGAACGTGGCTTTGGTACACGCCTGCATTTTAGTTTTCGAAGATCTCCACGTTTGCGCATGTAACCTAAACTTATGAGGAACATCGTTTTCGCGATTGGTAGATATAATCGATACACTTTGCAGATTGGTAGGAACATTCTACACTCTGTAGAAATGTTCTCTATCCGACGATGCTTCGTGGATTTATGAAACGATCTGATTTTTAACAAGGTGTAGACGAACGTGTGGTGAAAATCGGTGTTTTTAAACAGGAGCGATAACTGGATCCGATGATTTTGAGAGAGGTGTATATACAAATATCGTTTTCGTTGTAGATTTATTATTGTAATCGTTATGATTTTGTTAGATTATTGTGGATAACATATTGCTGCAGCGCGGGAATCGGGATATTTGTGAACTGCAGTTTGCGTATCAATATTTCGCTTTACGCTTAAAACACGTAATGCGAAATATCGTATAATGACTGGGTATTTTGTTACACAGCCATTAACGGAAATTGTGATAATTTGTAAAATAGAACGTATCTTCCAAAGAGATTCCTCGTGCTCGTATATCGAAAAGCGTTACAACGCGAGGCAAAGTCAGGCTACGATTTAAAAGGGTATTTTTAGAGAAGATTCGTACGAAAAATTGTTTAGAAACGAGAATCTTGGTCTAAAGAATTGTGATTCGTAAAAACGGCTTATTCGGGCAAACGCTGTAAAATGTCACTACTCTCTTAGTTCTTTGTCTTGCTACTTAAGTACCACACTTTTTTACATTTTGTTTGTAGCGAGAAGAGTAACGTTTCTTTATTGTCATCGCTTTGTCCTCTTGCTTTTTAATTTTATGTCGTTTTTTAGACGTTATTCCATTTTCTTCATTTTTTCTTAACAAATTCCAATACAACGGGTTCTTTTTACTAATCGAAACTTTTCGAACCGACTGACTTTTACGGTCGAACTGATCGCAGCGCCATGTGTACCATAAATGGCGGACGGCGTGATAACTACTCTAAACAAGCTAATTATTTATGGATTAATTATGTAATAACGTATTTCGTGATAATAAATCAATTTTTAATCAAAACCACAAATGGCCCGGAGATCATGTTGGGCAAAAAGACCTTGACACAGAACGTGTTAATTGCAGAATAGCTTAAGGAACGTGTTTATGTAAAAAAAAGTGTGGTTCTATTTCAAAAAAACAGTACAACAGTTATACTGTTTTTTAATTAGAACCATATATTCTTTTTTACATAAACACGTTCCTTAAGCCATTCTACAATTAAAATTGTACACAGTGTAATAACTACTCTAAACGAGTTAATTACTTACAGATCGACGATGTAATTATTTATATGATGTAATTATTATATATTGCGTGATAATAAATCAATTTTTAATCAAAACCACAAATGGCCCGGAGATCACGTCGGGTAAAAACGGCTTGGCACGGAACATGTTAAGCAGGACAGGTTCGCGGCTAAATGATTTTATCGCTCGGTGCCGAAAATTAAGTAGTGAGATAAGGAGAGAGAAACACGCCAGCGGTACGCCGATATCTGCACTAACGAGAATTCCTCAAAGTTGGGGGAAGTGTGCAGACTGTTATATAGGGTTATACGATAGTATCGTGCAGTTCGATTTCTGTTTATCTGATCGCCACGCTGAGTTTCCTAAATAATGATCGGGGCGTACGATTCGGCATACTGGATCAAGGCAAATGCACAGGTAATGTCTACTACAGCGTCTGTGCGCTCTGGTTGGATAAAATTCTTCGTAATTGGAGGAAGACTGCGAGTTTGTAAATTAGGTTGCGCTACGGTGTTATTAAGTATATCGGATTACGAAAAGAGGCGTTAAGAGTATTTCTACACTTGTGCGATCTAATTAATACCAGACCTCTGTACCGATATATTTGTATACAATATCCATGAAATGCGAATGGATCTAGTCATTCACGTATCTCAGCAAAATAATACAAATTCTCGATAAATAGTCGTATGGATTTTTGGAATTTTTTCTGAGAAATAGTTGTTATCTTTACAGCTTCGGCAGTCCTGTCGTTAATCGAAGTGGTGGACATTCTTGGAATATTTGACAGTACAGATTTACTTTTTAATTGTATTATCGACCGAATCTATTCTTATCCGTTTCAATAACCAGACGCTTCCTCGACGATATTTCGTACGGGGAATGTGGATGCTCGTGACTTTGATCGCGTGACATTAATCGATTCAACGTCCAAGTTATCGATGAATTTCCGAGAATTTGCATCCCTTGAAGTACGTAACACTATGACGAGCCGTCGAGCTGCGCCACATCTTGCCACGCCTCGATATTTTCGATGAAATTCCCCCTTTGGCTTTCATCGCCTCGCAAATGTCACTTTTCGCTGACGTGACTATCTTACACGCGGATTATGGGAGAACGTCTGGAAGTGGTTATTTACATAACAAACTTAATCAATACCACAAATTTTTTATTCTTTAACTTATCATTTACCATTGCTCCTTTTTTGGGACGCTTGTTCTTTATTTATTTTTACCCGAGCAATGGAACTTTTAGGTTTGATCGTTGTACCTAAATGTACTTACCACTATAAAAGTTACAAACTCGATAAAAATACTTTTTCTCTAATTAGCTTATTGTTGGAAATCAATTAATTAGTGTACTTTTTTGGTTTGCACTTTGCTTTTACATATAATGGTTTAAAAATATCTTCTAGCTCAATGACGCTCTCCTCGCCATCTTCTTTTACTCTCTCGCTCGCCTACTCGATCCTTGTCTATTTCAAATACTAACCACACGCATTCACAGTGATCAATCGCTCCTGGAATTTTCTCGATCATTCGAGGATTCGCATGCGTTTAAACAAATCAACCAGCGGAGTATCAGGCCGAGTATTTATCGTAGTCATGTCGGATGATGCATCACGGCGTCAGGGGTAAGAATTATTACTGCGACCCGATGTAACAACGACCTCGAGTAGCATTTTGAATTACGCATACAACGTAATGCATTACCAAAATTCTACGGTGTTTTCATCGTGATTACACAGGCAAACCGCGATTATCGTGGTTTCCATCTGGAACTCGCTGGAAAAACGACGGTTCAAAAGCTTTCGATCGCTCGAAAAGTGCCGATTGATCCTTTGAACTGCTATCGCGTGAAACGACCTGGGATAAAGGCACGACCGTTTTCGTTCTCGAAACTTCCAAAGCTCTGCTCCAGCCGGTTTTGATAAATATAAGTGCAAACGTTTGCTTTTTGATTTTTAGAGCTCTCACCATTCTTGTTTATCCTCGTAGTAACCAACTCTATCGTTTTTCTCCTTATAGTAGAGTATATTTGACTTGGGAAAATAGAAAAGGGTTATGATGAAATACAGGAATAACTGTTGGGCATCATAATTAATACTTATTATAGAATTAATTATAGAATTGAGGATATCTGTAATTATCGCTTATGCGTGCTATTAAAACTAAAAAGAATAAAGACCGATCGAGCAGATTTTAATTCCAACACACTCTGAACATCGATTATCGGTTGTATTATTGTTATTATTCTTAATGTTTATAAATGTATCGGGATAAATGTGCTCTCTATTTAAATAATCTCTGGATATTTTTTAACCGTACAAGGTGTCCTTTTTAAATTACCTTTCGATACACACAGTGTATATACGTGCGTAACGAACCAACGAACGTAATGGAAACCAGGTAGAATTAAATTAAGGCAAATACGCGTAGAAAAAGTCAATATTTTTCAGTTCCCTTGATACACTTAGCGAGCACGTACGCAAGCAGAAGCATAGCTTTGCTAAAAATGGAGTTTCGTTTTTGCCAGAAATAGGTTCAAAAAGCAGTCCAATTTCCTTCCAGCACGTTATACAGGATGCTTCAAAATATGTTGGAAATTTTAGGTGTGACTCCGGCATACCTGAGGAATAAACAAATCATATATAAATATGTAGCGTATTTAACTTTATTTTCAAGATTAAGAAGATTTAATTTTGACCAAACTTCATATTTTATCGACATTCGTCGAGCATATGCTTGGACCAAGATGTTGCGCGGAGAATATCGAGTTTTATTTTCAAACATCTGGAAGGTATTGAAATACGTCCATTTACTTAAAATATGATAATTATAACCCAAAAGTACTTAAATCGAAACGTAACACGTGTTCATATGAATTTTATTAATTGCTTAAATATATTATATCATCTTTAAAATATATTCTTCGACTGGGATTAGCTGTGCTTTCACATAATTTGGCTAAAATCGAATAATATTTTTGAAGATCGAATAGAAGTGTTTTTTGTGACTTCTTTCATATATTTGAGGAGGAGAGGCGTAGGCGTAGCGCGTTGATTTGATCGATGCTCATCGTGGAGATCGTCTTTGGCCGAATTCTGGGAAATTTCCATGCGGGTCGTCGCCTTTCCTTTATCCACCAGTGTCGTCGAACAAGATTCGAAGTTCTTGTCACGATGTAACGAAAGGACGGTGCCAAACGACGCTTTAAATATTCCTTGACTCGAGAAACACGTTCCTAACTCTTGGTTGTTATTGGTTACTATACTGTGGCCTCTCATAATGGATTTTATAATTCATTCAGGTCTTCTTGTCAGAAAGTGTCGGAGGAGAGAGCGAAAGACGTTCGAGATCTTTTATCTCGCTGAGAAATTTGTCATCTATCAGATGCAGTTTGCCCTTAGCATATTAATAACATATAACGAATGTGTGTAAAAGAAAATTGTAACAGGATATGTGTGCTGACGGGAAGAAATAATAATAACGTCGTGAATAACTTAATGTAACTTTATTTTTGACACGCTTTAATTTGACAGAAGATTTTGTACAATTTTAAGCGCACCTCTGGTTTTCGCTGTACACCTTTTTTCTTGTTAAATATTTCTTACATGGCGTTACACACGGTATAATTTAATAAATATAAATTTAAAAGTAAATTGAGCTAACGGGCATAAAAATGAATAATACATATACGCCAATCTAGAGTTATTCATTGCAGAGCGAAGCTTTACTTTCTTAGATTTTAGATAAGTTATCTCGTAATACCTTTTGTGGCTCGGGGGCAGGATAGGCCCACGGTATCCCCTGCTCGTCGTAAAAAGCGACAAAAAAAGCCCTGGCCAAAATGTCAGCAACTTCAAATTTCACGTCGTTGGGCCAAGGTTCTTTTTGTCTCCACGCTGATAAAACGCACCGGGCAATCGAGAAATAGATAACAATCGTGCGATCGAGTTGATAAATAACAAAAGAAAACACGCAATAGGTATAAACCAAGTTACAAACCGTTTCTCCTAAAAAATGTATACACCTATTAAAAACTCGTAAAGCATCCACTCGTTTTAGGAAAACAACTTAAATGGCGGATTTTTAAGATCTCACTAAAGTAGAAGCGATACTTTGAAGCGGAGCCAAATTATCGAGGATGGACGTCTGAAACAAATCAAAAAGTTACCAATAGACAGAAGGTTGCCAAGATGAAAGGTTATCTATAAAAACAGAAGAAACTTAATTCGAGCGCGAGCCGTGAAAGCCTCGCTCGCCGCGTGTATCCTTCCTCCTTTTATGTCCTCCAAACCGCCCAAAATGGGGAAAGTGATAAATGCACTCACCGTCGAGGATTTGTGCGGCCATGGGGCGATCCACGATGCTTTTCTCCAGGCCGGAAGTTGTATCGACTTCCGGCTGTTGTCGCAGATCCCCAGCACTGGCCGACGCGTATATATTGCTCGCACGAGTGAGCATCGCCCTGGCCCTTTCCCTCTTCTTTTCATTCTTGTTCCTGGAAACAACAGGACTGATGAGAGAACATTGGCGAACCGCAGACTCTTTTTTTTTACTTGCACATTTGCAAAGGACCTCCATATAAGCATTGAAAAATGTGTTGTTTCTGCTATTCTTTGGTTTTTTAAGGTGAGAACATACCTTACTGTACCGCATATTTTGACAATTGTAATATAGGGTGTCCCAAAATTCACGTAAGAAGTCGCATAAGAAGTTCGCGCGAAATCTTGCGCGAACTTTGAGACAGCCTTTATGTGTCGCAAGGTTGTTGGGATTAAAATTCAACATGTTTTAATGTTCTAGCTTTCTATGTGGAGTGGTTTTTCAAAATTCACAGCAAAAGAATACTTTTATATATACGATAAGTTATTAAAAATTGCGCGACAGGGGTTGCTAGAGCATCGAAAACTCTTCAATTCTGGTCTGTATATTTTTTTGATGTATATTATAGTTCTCAAGATACGTGGGGGAGTAGGACAATTCTGAGATTCTTTAAGGGATGTTTTCAGCCAGAGAAACTTATACTTACGTCGAGGTTCTCTGCAAACCTCGTAATTAGAAAAAAACTAGGATGTTGGAACTGCAGACGTTCCATTGTAAGCAACATTTTCCAGGGTCGAGAAAAACGCCACCTTGGGGCTATGGCGGATAAAAGCTCAGAGCTTCGCGCAGAAAATTGGGGGTTTAAATCACGACCATTGTCTGTGTATTTTTTCATGCGATATGCAGTATATCATACATTATGTCGTAGTACATCGTCAGATTTCTCTCGTATGATGGATAGAAACCCGGACCTCCAAAGATCCAAGCGAAAGATCCAAGCTTAAATTCTTTTCATCGTCTCCGGATATTTTTTTTTACTCGATACGTGGGATTTGATAGATGATATTTTTCAGCCGATACGCGGTATATAATACGTTACACGATCGTCAAATTTATCCTGGAAGATGAATAAAAGCGTTCATGCGAATGATCCGCGTTTAAATTTTTGTCTTTCACCTTTGGATTTTTTCTACATGATATATAACGCACGGTGCGTTATATTTTTTAGTTGAAACAGGGAAAATGATATTTGATGTGGTACAGTGTCACGTTCAGTCTGCAGGATGGATAGAAGCTCAGACCTTCGCGTGGCATATCCAGGTTTTAAATTTCTCCACCAGCGTTGCATTTTTCCATATGCTATATAGCGTATGACACGTTATGTAGTACATCGCCACATTTGGACTTCGCGATGGATAGAAGTCCAGACCTTTACACAGCAGGTGCCGTTTAAATCTTGTCCATTGTTGCATTTTTTTTCGTACGATACATGCGCGCCATCATGAGCTACATTGCCACATTTCGACTATCAGTGGGAAGAATTTTCCATGCAGATCTTTCAGTTATATGTACTCCTTGAATTATTTCGAAAAACTTGTTAAGTCTATGCCGTCCGGTGACACAACGTTGGTGTCATGCGCAAAAACATTGGGCAAGTGCCGGTGACACCACTGTGGTGCCATGTTTGAATACAAAAAAAAATCCTAATTAGACGCGCAGGCGGTATAGTGTTAAAAAGTCCCTGCTTAACCCTAGATTTTCCTATTTAAATTAAAAACCCTAGTTTTTCTTGACTGTGCACTCTAATCGCTTATTCTTTCAACCGTACTTTTTCCAGAGTGCAAGCATTCCAGGAATTGGTTTCAAAAGATCGATCCAAATACTTGTCCAACTTACACAATGCGTTCTTTGACCAGTATATTTTATGAGTTTCGTAATAACGCAACTGGCAGTGAGGTGTCGTAATCTGGTGTTAAATAACTTCAGCGAGCAATGCCAGAAGTGAAATGTAACGCGCGTTTGTGTTTCACGTCGAATAATTTTCTCGCGGATCCATACAGCTTAATTCGCTATTACATTTCCCGATGTATCAACCGTGGCAGAAAAGAGAAAAATCACCAATAAACGTGCACGCTACAGTTCCAATATTTGATATTCGCGAAACGCGCCCGATCAAAAGGCTCCCCGCTATTGAGAATTTAAGTTCGGCTCGAGTGCGCGGCCAAATATGTAAAAACACCGTAAATCAGGGGCCACAAAGCGGAGGCGGCGTCGTACGTAAATTGAATATCGAGCCTGCCACCCTGAAATCGCGATGGAAATAATTTACGGAGGGTGGAATTTTCGTGCAAACTGGAGCGTGACTGCAATGCAAACCGAAGATGCCGCGCATAAGCCTATGACACATAATAGGATGCTGAAGAGGCAACTCGAAGCGGCCGGCGGTACAAAGAATACCGCTTTTCGCGCCCTGAATTTCTTGGCGGGACTTGAGAGCATTGTGAGGGATTGTTCGAGAGCCACAACCCAGGGCACGACGAAGGGCGCGAACACATTGTAGGGCCAGCCCTCGAAAACCCTCTCGACTGCGAGTGTCGCTGTGGAGGCGCACAATGTAGCGGTTTCGTTAAAAGAATCTCGAGTCGATTCAGCGCCGTCATTCGTAACTGTCGGTTAGTTTCGAAGGAAAATGAGATTCGCGAGATGGACTTCGGGGCTCGGACGTGTTTCATTATAAAAGCATACCTACAAAGGAGTATGCATTATAAAAAGTTACGCGATCGTTATTTGCCAGGTCATTATTATTACCATTATTATTATATTACTATTATTTTATGAGCAGGACAAACAAGCCCAGTATGCAAGGAGAACTTAACTAGTAGGAGAAAGACCGTGTGTACAAAAACACTAATGGATATAACGAATAAGAATGGAAAAGAAAAAACACTGAAAACATGGAACATATTTTAAAACATGCTTCAAAGGCACCAACGATCGTCCAAATAGATCTATTTTAGACTCGATTGAATTAACACGTCGACACGTACGGCTGGCGCAATTAAAGTATCCCTACATAATGCGATGATGCTCTGTGTGCAGTGAAAGAGAAAACTTTCAATTAATCTCGAAGGATCATTGAAATGAAAGCAGTCCAGTAATCTTGCGACAAGACATGGTCCCCTTCTTAACTTTGCGCACAAACATAATATCCAACATTGCCCTTCTCTCGACAGCCACTTGCAGATTTATTACGCGTGCAATTTTGCTTTCGCTTTCTTACAGATGTCTTTAGCGCTAAGTAGTGGTTTTTCCAACGCGGAACTCCAACTCTGCTCGAAACATGGGAGAAAGTAGTAGCCAACAATGGACAATACTTTGGATCGCAAACGTATCACCAGTCCTTCACGACAAAGCCTCGAATTCCGGAAAGAAAAACCAGCGAAAGGCTAGGCTGTGCACCTAATAAATTCTCAAGTATCGAGCCATAATTACGCGATTCCAAGTGTACCAGAGGACTACTATGTTTGGCAGCGAGTCCTCGAAATTATGCAGGGACAATCGGGTACGATCGCGACGAGAAGGGTGGCGGTCGACAGGTCTGGGTGTAAGGAACCAGACGGGGCCAATGAATCTCCGCGTGCTGGCGGCGCGCCAATGATTCGCTGGCGGCGAACTTTTACAGGGCGCGGCTTCTCCAGCCCGCGGTGGTGGACGATGTCAATGTCGGGTAGGAGGGAATAAATGCACAAACCTTAGTACCTCTGACACTTTAACGAACGCGAAGAAGGATCGCGAAGACGTTAATGAAGAGGATGGAGATCGTGGCCAGAGACGGGCCTTGAAAATCATAGTATAGACTCGTGATCGCAGTTTAACCCTTTCAGAGTCTGGTTAAATAACGAATTCTGGCATAAAAAATGTAAAAAAAATGTGTTTTTTTTTATGTACCTCGTTAGTAATTAGTCTGTGTATGGTAGATTTTAAAACACGGGATATATAAGCCGATGTCGCAATCCGATATTTATGATTGTCGAGTTATTAGTACCACTGCTACTAGTCACGTTGGATAATAAAAGTACAATTTTATATAATTCACGAAAGGGATTTTTGGAATCGATGAAGTACTAAATTTCGATGCGAAGGCTTGCGTGATCGCCTTCGAAGTCGACGACACACCGACTTCGAAACTAAACCAGGTCTCTTTCTTCGATTAGAATAATCTTAGGGAACGAAGGAAGCAAAGAAACTAGCCACAGACTTAGATACCTCTGGTGGACTAAACAGTTTCTTGGACATTTCTCATAGAATAAACAGTCAACTAAACAGAGATAAGCTGTATAATACTCGACGCTTTCTTCATGACCGTCACGCGATAAATTATCAATTGATTAAAGTCAAAATCGAAGCTTAAAGTCATACCTAGGATGTAAAATCAGAGGCGGAATTTCGAGACCCTGAATTCGAGTTTCGAGACGAGATTTAAAAGGCAAACATGTATCGTAATAAATCCACGCCCGCAGCAGGCGTAACCTTAATTATAGCCGTAGATATACGATCGATCACGAAGAAAGTGTGCACAGAGTTCCAGTCCAGTATATTCGGGCCACGAAGCGCTTTGTTCAACT
Source organism: Ampulex compressa (assembly GCA_038496175.1). NCBI lineage: Eukaryota > Metazoa > Arthropoda > Insecta > Hymenoptera > Ampulicidae > Ampulex > Ampulex compressa. The sequence goes on from JBCFXI010000822.1 coordinate 22,604, forward strand.
ACCAAGTGACTCGATTGTCTTACCTTCCTCTACACTTAAAACGATAATATCAAACGCCATTGTCGCGCCACAATTCTAGATTATCATTTGCAACGTTCAAGCAGTCACTCGCGCGTACGTATCTCGCTATCGCTCACGCGTCTCCGTCTATAATTGTCCTTACACTCCTCTCGAACCGTACTCTCGGGCCCACCCTGGCTGCCTACTTTCATCGAAGTCGAGAGGGGCTCCCCTCGTCGGACTCAAAGGCGGAGTTCAGAGACGGAGCGCGCACAGAGTCCAACGATCGATTATCGTGTGCCCTTAATTTGCGTCCCGCGGCTAAGATCCACGTTATTCATTTTCATTACTGCCAAAGTCCCCGCCGAGGCCATCGATCTCTCTCCTCCATCGCGATTGGCCTCCATCGAATCATCGACGCGGCTCGATCCAAGGAGAGTACCGATCAACCGCGTTCATCTACAAGGCGTCGAGTCGAAGGGGGCCCATCGATTATCAGCGAGACTGCAAGCCGTAAGCCTCGGCCTTTCTCCTGCGGAGCCGCCCTTTTTGCTACCCCGCGACCCGTGTACCCGATTAGCTTCGCTCCTCCCGACTTGGCCGATCGATTTTTTTAAGAATAGCAGCGCGCTGAATAATCTCGCGCCCAGGCGAGCGAAGCGGCGGCCGATACCCGGCTTTTCGAGGGATTCCAGCCCTTTTTTGCCCCCGTTTTCTCGCCCCCGCGGTTTAACCGCGGCACCGACAGAACCGCGGATTCCTTCGTCTTCATTTTTCGAAGCCAATCGACGCGCAAATGGGGTTATACAGGGCGCTGGAAGAGAAATGTGCTCGCTTCTCGCTGGAATATTGCTCGTACGTTTAGTTTGATTTGAGCGTTTCTTCGGATAGACGCAAGTGTAATGGAGTAAATTGAAGGAGATGGGAGGATCATTTTTTAAATAGAAAGATGGGATATGTTTACAGTGATCGAGGAATTCGACAACATTGCGGAGTATTTCATTTGGGGTAACAAATCGAAACAACAGAGGCGAGATACTGGTAGAAAAGCATTCGAATGTTGAACTACCGCAATACTTAATTACGAAGATGGATGGAAAACATTTCCATTGCAACAGGTTTGTCTCGCGAAGTAAATCGCGTAAATCAAACATCTGCTTGCATATATTACGTGGAAACATATCTTTAATATAAACGTTTATCCAAAGTTCATATCAATCGACGAATGCGAACGATCGTAATAGAGAACACTGAGCATGAACCGTAACAACAGTATCTTGAAAAAAAATCCGGTCCTTGCGAGCACTAAATTATCACAGCTTTTCTTCAAGATATTTACAATTTCGAGCAAGCAACAGCTAAGAACGATAGCGTAATAAAAATATTCTAAATTAATCAGAAATTGAGCGAAAAATCAATCTGCACATCAAACGTACTTTATACTCATTATAACATTCATTATACGGTACCAAGTAGAGTAGAAAGTAATACCGGCATCGATTTTCCTTAAATCCTCGATGTTTGGTACAGAAATGTCCGAGGCGTTAATATCACGATAATTGCAAAGTGCGAATAGCTGTTAATCAGGAGCGTTATTCGAGAAGCCACATAAATCCGTATCGAGTATCGCGTAATAATTCCATTGGGCGGCTCAATACGCCGACGATACATCGAGCAGAACGAGAGCTGGGAGCGCACGTAACGCTGGTACAAAGGAGCGGTGTAAAATCGGCAGTAAAATCGGACGGCTGGAAATATCGCCGGCGTAGAAATTTATAGCCTCGCGAGGGAAGCAGCCGGGTGCCGAGGTTTTATTGCGATCGGTTTATTAGATTCCATCGGTATCTGGCCCGACGAGGATGAAGATGCGAACTTCGATGGAGCCGGGCTAAAAGGTTTGTAACGGCGAGTCATGGAGAGTCGGGGAATAAGGGAAACCAGAGTACGATGATAATTGAACGTAAGCCTTTGAGCACTGCTGGAATTTTGAAAGATTTTCAAAAGCTTCATTCTTATTTGGAAGACGCGTCGGGAACCTTATATTCCCTCGTCTGACATGCGCTTAGAGGGTTTTTAAGAATGAGAGGTCCAGGTCCAGTCTCTTTTTTTCCACGCCCTTTTGGAAGGTATAGCTTAATGCACCACTTTATATGTTTATGATTCTCAATTTTGTTTGATTCTTAAAATTTTTAGACTTTGATTATCCGGCCTACGCACTCTTGACGAGAGACTTTCTCGCGCACGATGTCGTCCTGAGGACTGAAATTCTTGTTCGTATAAAACCAGATGGAGAATGTTGAATTATTGAAAAGTCTGAGAATGAACTGCGCGTTAATGTTCAATATACATATAATTAATTCAAGCTGTTTTGGAGAGTAGTTCGAATTGAAAATTCGGTGATGTTAAGAGCCTTGCATAGGAAACATCTTATGCAAACATCAATACTATATGCACCGATTATCCTGGTAAAGAGAAAATGGTGTGAAGATGAATAGTGTTCAATAAAGCATGTTATTATAGTCGCATATAAATAAAGTACACGATATAATTCTGTTGTGTAGTACTCTTGTGTAGAAAACTGTTTTCTTTTATATATGAACAACTTTAGCCACAAAATATTTGACCTATCGAGAGACTGCCGTGTCTCTCATTCGGTTTTGATCTCTCACCTGAATACGCTCTCGCTGATTGAATACTCCGATTCTTTCGAGAAATTGCACATTCGGCCATCGAAGCGAATAACGGACGGGCAGGATTTCATTGCGATCTCGAACGCCTCGCCGGCTGGAATCATTTTTTGCTGATTTAAGCGATATATGTGAAAGCCCGCGATTCCGAGGCTGGCTTTTCTTATGGCGATGGAAGTCAGCGCCAGTTGCGATTTTATCGCTACTCCACGTTCTTTTGGCTTTCAACGAGTTATACGATCGAGCCTCGATTGTTCGATAGAATTGCGACAGGAATACACTGTTAAATATACAGCACGATGTTTTTCTCAGATCCTGAATAAAAGGAGAATGAGATTTGCTTCCTGCTCTACCTCCTAATACGCAGACTGGCGCTAACGTAACTTTCGTAATAATTTGGGGTTCTGCAAATGCAGGTATCTCGTTACGAAGGTCATGACTGCGCGTCTCGTTAAGCGAGTTTAACGCGCGGACATTAGCTAGATCTTTTACGTGCCAAGAACATAATATAGTGAATACTTGATGTTGCACTCAAAGGTATAGCGATTCATTTTATTCCTTGGTCGTTGTATTTTGTGCTAGTAGTGTGTTGTGTTTGTTCATACCGATAGCGCGCCAATCGCGTGACGTTTATTCGCAAAAATATTAAATGCACGCGTGGTGAAAGTAGCGAAAAGTCTTACAGATCGGCCCAAGATCGTTGTTCGAAACATCGAGGTCCAAGGACTTGTTCTTGACGCATCCAGAACTGAGAACTTCTGCCAACGACGTGCCGCCTTCGCTGGTTATTTCACAGCCGCTTAAGTTCAGTATCTCCAAGCTCTCGTTCCTCAAAAGAACTAAAGAGCATAGGAAAGCATAGGATGTGGGTTAATGGTTAAACGATGATAAACTCAAAGGACGAACAAGGGAATTTTTAGATATACCTTTGTTAGCGATTAAAAATCAAAAATTATGATAACGCATTTTCTCAGCTTTAATTGAAAGTCTATGATGTACTTGATGCTCTATTTCTTATTTCACATCGCCTTCCATTTCAGTTGCGATTTCTTTTACTCCAATAACGTGGCCGTCAAATTTTTACGTCAAGAAGGAATTCTCGATTTATCGAACTGTGATAAGCTATCTCGATGTACGACAGAAATACGAAAAGTGCATTAGGATATCGTAGATACGATAAGAGCTTACGCATTACTTTCTTTATTACTCAGTTACTCTTGAATAATGAAAAACATATTTGTTCTTGCAATACGTGAATTTTACTGCTGAATACATTTATATCCAGACTATCCGCCAATTTTATCGTTGATTAAATTTTAAATCATTCTATACTTAACGTTATTGTTACACATTGCTCACCTTATTATATATTTCAATCTCATTCAGATTTTTATCATCCACACTTCAATGATTCGTATTCATAATGCGTTTAACGTCGCGATGCCTGTAATTTGCCATCGAATGTTTTCGTAAGATTTTTACAGAGATTCAGTCGATCCTGCAAAGGGTTCTAAAATGCTCGATCGTTGGGAATTTGTTTCTATTAGGCGGACAGGAACGAATTTCTGTTAATCCGGATTTCCCATTGATCCTCGCCGATTATCCTGAGAAGGCAGACGCGCAGCGCGGCGCGTTTATTATCACCGCGGCCAAATTATCGATTTCACGAGGCAAGAAGCTCTGATGGATCGCTTCGACAATTAGATAATTAATTGGAAAATTATTCAGCAACCGTGGGTCGCGAGGGGAAGAGTTCTCGCTTTTGATTGCCCCGGGAAGAGCTTTCGGTATCTCCAATCGAACCTCGCTGCCCGTCGAACAAAAAGTTTAGCAAAAATCACAGCCATTTGCGCGAAACGGCATGCCTGAAAAATCGCGTAAAACCGTGAGTTCTAACTTTTAGATATGTAGATTTGTAGACAAATGGAATTCTACGTATTCGTAACATATTCAGTACTTTGGTTCATGGCTCCTAATTTTTCATTCGCGTTTCTTGTGATGTACCTAGTCTTCATATTATTAGTATCGTGGATACAAGAATTAGCGATTTAGGTTTACAGAACGTCTTCTAAGAGTTTTCCACGAGTTTTGCAACTCTAACAAGTACATTGTCGATTCTTGGGACTTTCTAGAAAGGGATCACGTCGTCAAGTAATCCCTCGCTTATACCCAACTTTTAGCTCTTCCTCTAAGGGCACGAGATTTCACAGAAAGGAAGACGAAGGTATAACCAGAGTATCGAGATCTAAAAGGAATATCGGCTATAGACGTTTATGGTATCGAGCAATATTACAGCGCGATGAAAGCTCAACAAGCCAGGGCTAAAATTTCGTACGTTTACCAAGCTCAAAGCCTGAAACCCTCCTTTCGTTCCTACACTATCCTATTATCCATTATGCCACGCTCGAAGAATTGTCCGCATGAAGTATATAACGAGCCGCGAAATTCGGATAAAAATATTTTTAACATAATAATGTACTCTACACAAATGGGACAATAGAATGAATTTTCATGTCCACGCGTTACTTTATTCCCATTGTCTTGGCTCGCGAAACTGAAAACGTCACTCTAAATTCGGTCGCGGCTCAAAAAAGGGCTGTGGTATGAAAAAGAAGTCCGCGGTGTCGCGTGGAGAGACACGCGAGCAAAATGAAGGCGGGCGGCAATACGATCCGCGATATATCCGCGGCACGTAGACCGAGAATTATCGCCTTGTCGCGTCGTTATTCTCGCGAATGGAGCTGAATCAACGCGGGGAGGAATAAAGAGCGGCGCGCTTTCGTACTCACTGGCGCAGATGTGCGCGGCGCCGGCGTCTCGCAAAGGATTCAATCTAAGATCCAGATGCCTCAGCAGGGAGCTCCTTTTCAACAAACCGTAAACCAAGCCGGCCGATCCGCTAGGGCCGATGTTGTTGTTCGCCAAATGTACGACCCTCAGCTGCTGATGCATCGACAGAAATTCGCCCACCGCCTGAGCACCGGTATCGCCCAGTTTACAGTGCGAGAGATTTAGTTCCTGGACCTGCTTTCGAAGGAGAGGTTATCCGGACTTCTGACCCTTCAATGGGCGATTTTTACTTGGGACACTCTGCCAAGGAGTAAAAGAATGCCAACGAGGAAATCCAAGGGGGGTGCGATTTGAATGGGGTTGCATTTATGGAAATACATATACGAGTAGTTAAAGAATAAGAATGTTTATAAGCAAGTGGTGTAATTTTTAATCGGATTTTTCAAGTTCTCTTTCAAGGAAGGTGTAATTAACATTTTGCACGACGATGATTTATATAAGACTTTAATGGTGTAATATCAGTATTTTAAAAAATGCGCAAAGTAATAATATGAATCTTGCTGATCATTTGTACGAGGCTTTAATGCTGCGACTGTTAATAACGAGGGAATATTTGAATCTTCGATCGGCCTCGGGAAGAATTAATAAAATTTAATTAGGGCATAACCAGCGCGTGGCATTCCACGCTTTCGTGGAAATTATACGATAATTTTCCTATATCGACAGTTTGTAAATGGCTTTGCGCGATATAGAAATTACAGGTGAGATATTTTCTTTTTCAATCGAATTTCAAACGAGTTTGACTTTGAGACTTCGGTTAGCTATATCGATTTTTTTTATGTAAAATTATGTCAAACTTTTTATCTTTATTCGATTGTATTTATTTAATCATGCATTTGTCTTTACTTTACATTATTTTCAAATTTATTGCACTGCTCTTATCATCTTTTTGTGCTCCTACAAAGCTCATATAATATAATGATAAAATATCTTCTTTTACAATGTTTTGAAATTGCTTTATACCGAGGAATAAAAATAAGAGAAAGCACGGATTGTCAACAGGGACGCGCAATGTAATGGTGCAAGAAAAAGAGTATGATAGATGTGGTGGAGGTACTAACGCTTTCATTTTTTGCCATTCCTTGAAGGATAGCCGCGACTCGCGGTTGGTCCAAATTGCTCCGAGTTAGAGAGAATTTCTTCAGTGCTGGACAAAGTTTAATTCCCTCCCCCAAATTAACGCTATCTTCCACGGAGAATCTCGTGATAAGAATAAATTTAATTATTCAAACATGGCAGGCTGCGCGGATCCTAGAAAAGTTATACTTACTCGAAATCCCGCCATTCAAAGCCATCGTCCATATAAATCATACCAAAATTAAGATAAATTTCCTCGAGATATGGAAATTGTGGAAGGATAATCGCCATTGGAATATGATGAACGACGTCTTCCTCTATCACGCATTCATCCTCCATTTCGTCTTCTGCCCATTTCGATGTTTTTCTGAAACAATGAAAAATTCCGCCTTCATGGTAAAAAAAGTTTTCTTGTGAAAGTGTAACTTTTGTATCGCTCTTTCTCGTATAAATGTGTAGAATTATAGCGTAAAATTAAACGGATTGTCGAATACGTAACGTAAAGGAAAACAATGCACCGCTTGGAATACTCTAAAAATCTTCACCCTTCTTTTAAACCTTTATCAATTCAAACATCTAGTCGATGATCACTTTAAAAAATTGTTAAATTATTAGACATGGTATTTTCCGAAATTCTACAGATATTATGTTCCAGCATATAAATCAAAAGATTAATCTCTCGACATTTTCCCTTAATCCACTTTTTCTTCGAGGATACATTCTGCGCACTTAACCAATCAAGGGCGCACTTTTGCCTTCCGGTATTTAAATAAAAATAAATACGTAAACGCTTGATACGACACAAATAAAAGACAGTTGAAAACTAATGCACGAACTAACTTAACTTAAATAATACCTCGATATATTCCTCCTTACTATCTTCTTGCTCGTTATTATATAAATATATCAGTTAAATGATCTTAACAAGCAGCTGTTGACTCAACTCTTCAACAGCTGCTCGCTTAGACTACTTAACCAATACACTTACATAATAACAACAGCTGCTCGCCAAGACCATCTAACCAACATACTCAACATTCGACAATGTGGTCATAACTTACATAGCATAAGCAATATACTTAAACAACAACCGACCAAGAAATAATGATAATCGACGACTGAACCCTAGCATGACCTGTCAGCACGTCATACCCACTGTACTAACCAACCGTACGACGTGCTCACACCACGTCGTAACCACTCGACGGATTAAACATGTCTGGAAAGTAGCTGGCAGGTTGGGAGTTAAGACTTTTGAGCGGTGCTGTACGCGTTAGCGGAGCTTCGACAAAGTGGCTCCGCGGTACAAAGAGGGATGTGGATGAATTTTAAACCAGGCTTAACCTTCGCCGAATGAAAGGTGGGTCGACACAATTTCGAGAAGTTACTTTTCCGCATACACGGCGAACCTCGTAATTACAGCCTATTTCGGTATTCTGGCGGATATCCACGAGGGACCGAGCCGCACGCTGGAGCTCGCTTATTAAAATCACACGCGACTCGGTTCCAGTAACGAGGAAACGTTCTCGTTGCCGGCGGAACGATCAAAGCCGAACCTGCGGCGGGTCCTCGATTTTCACGCAGGACTGAAAGTTCGAGGACGCCATTTCCGGGAATGTGGACTAAAACGCAAGTGGGCTTATTATCGAGCTGCATTTACACGATCGGCTCTCGATTCGAGGGACGATCTCAGGTCGTATTTGTACGTTCAGCTTGGGATATTCCCTGTTACGATTTTGGAGTTATCGTTCGGTCGGTTGCTGATACAAGAGGTATTTTTGTATTTCAGTCCTTTGAATGAGTATTTGTGCTGACTTTGAAGTTAATACGCAGGAAGGGTTTCGTATGGCGTAATTTTTTATATTAAAACTTGAGCTTCCAGTGAAAATTTCAATATTGTGCAACTTATAAAATTCTGATCCTACGGATATTTTGGATCGCATTCCCTTGTTAATGTTTTGGCATTTAGGATCGGATTCTTTTGATCTGAAGCGTGTTATGAGGGAGTCGATATTAATGGATAAACGAATATAATTTTAGGTCGAAGCGTGAAACTAAGGTTGCATAAAAATACTAATTACGGTTAATTAGGGAGTGCGACTTCAAGGTGCCTGTGCAGTTTTTAACGAATATAAGTTTCATTTAAACAGTGAGTTCAATGCTGCGATGGCACGATACTGAATGGAAACAAGTTCCAATTAATTTGCTAATGCCAACACACTTGCCGCTTTCCTGTGCTCCATGGAATTGTCGCGGTGAAATAAAAACGCGTTTCACGTACTGATTTCTGCAATTCTGGAATATGGTTTTCAGTAATGTGCGCAAAGATTAAACAATTCACCGACGCCGGCTGTGACGTTTCTACCATTTGTAACATGAACACTAAAAGAAATATCGGTAATCGATGAAACAACCGTATATTTGCCACAGCTACTCGCCATTCCATGATGGGAAATTAAAAATTTTGTCGGGACAAGAACGTTAATTACGGAGCTATGACGTTTTAATTACTTTGCTGGTGGTCTTGATTTTGATGTTTGCGGGAAATATTATTTTGCGCAATATACCTGACGTAAGTTATGAAAAATTGTATAAATATTCCGATATTTGTTAGCATCTACTTGACATGAATATTGAACGAACATTGCAATTCGATTGATCTTAATAGCGAGAATAAAACAGAAGGCGCTGTGAAATTAACTGCGCATGAAAGCTTAATAAATTTGCACGGTAAATTTTTTACGATTTTATTATTCAAAATTTTTTCAAAGAAAAATTGCATATAAATATTTTTATTTTATTTTCAATACTTTTTCGGCTCTATTATGCTAATAAATGCGGTTTACGTTGTATTAAATGATATATCTACATCAAATGAATTTAGTCAGAAAATCTACAAAAAAACAGAAAAAGGTTTCTCCGAGGAAATAAAGCAATCAATTCAAAATAAACGATTTTAATAATCAATGCCAAGTATACAACTATAAACAGTCATTTTCTTATATTATTCATGCAATAATCTATAGCATCGCTTTCGATACTTTTTTCCAATCACTTTCAATCATTTGAACGAGCCAGCTTAATTTATAACTTATTTCTCAATGATTTCTATACCATTTACACGTATCACATTTTAATTATACGCGCAAACTTCTAGCAGTGCGCTCCGAACGGAATATCAATTATCAATATAACAAATTAAACAAGATAATCGTGCAGAATCAGTCCCAGCTGTTTTCCCCGCGATATGATCGTCGATTGAAGAATCTATTACGATATATTGGTTTATGTACCTGCAGTCGTTTCCATCGTCGAAAAACGACCTCGCGAATTTTGTAGACTTCCCTAATGGGGCCATTGTTCTCAATTGTGCCGGCATTACTTTTCGATCTCAAAAACATTCCAAGTGCTTTCATGACGGCCGGATAAGGCAAAAGGGGCGGCCCCAGTAATATAATTGTACTCCTAGAGGACCTCCAGTTATAGAACCGACCTCCACGTTCGCGCGGTATATATTTATGCGAGAGTCCATCGCACCCTCGGATCTTCAAGTGCAAGCACTTACAATTTTAGCCGACAAACTGACCGGCTCTAATAATAATTTTCGGATGTTTTCGGCCTGCGTGTCTTGCATCTATGAGTCGAGCACAACGATCGCGAATTTGTAGAGAACGCTGCATCCACATTACGCTTCGTGTACCACTTAATATCCAAGATTTTACACATTAATAACAGAAGGATGTTTCAACGCGTCATTATTTAAATCCCTATTTCTACCGCACTTCGTTTAGTCGTTATTATCACCTTCGATTTTCAAGTGCAAACGATTTTTTAGTTTAAGCGACTGAGTCTGGTGATCATTTTTTAATTAGTATTGTAATCAGTTAAGTATCTTTGTAGTACTGATTATTATTGAGTGTAGAAATCAATGAATCGTAGGCTTATTGAATCCGTCACGGTGCTGTTATAAATTACAATATTTTTCGAAGTTTTAGATTACTCAAAAACTGATGGAAGGTCATTGATAGCAAGGGCAATCGTTTCGAAGTTTAATGTGTACTTCATTTTTTTTGTAGATGACGGTTTAGTTTCTTTTACAGTGGCCTGAATTATTTTGTTCATGCGGTAAATTGCAGTGTATTCTTACTTGGTTGGCACCAGACGACGAAGTCGTATCGTACGCACGTGCTCTCGTACCAACTGGATTGCGTTTTCACATTCTTCTCTCTGCGACTCGAAGTAACTTGCCTCTAGATTCTCCAAATACTCGTTGAGGTGACGCTCGCAGTACATTTGTCGCCAGGAATTTCCATGCTCGTCCAGATTGTAGAATTCCCACCTAACGATATTGCCAATTCTACATTGTTCATACATGCTCGCATCATATCTGCTCCTTTTAGAATTATCACCACTATTCAACCCTTTACTTCATCCTATATTATACTTTACTCCGTTCTGCAATTAATTTCCTCCATTGATCGTATTATCATCGTGCATCGAATCGAAATAAGGACTGCCTATTCGCTTAATACGTATAAGCAACTGAGCTCATACACACGTGTAATGAGAGAAACCTTAAAGCGTGGGCACACAGCAAATCAAGGATCATCAATAACAGGTGTAAAAAAGATCACGCAAGTTGCCTCAGGTCCAAGCAAATAGTTTTACATTCTCGCGCATCGACACGGCGTGTAATTCGACTGATTTTACACGATAATAAATTCGCGCCGATTTAAACCGGCGCAGTCGCTTATTCAAGCACATTTATGCGGCTGCAAATAAATCTAGCGTCCGAGCAAATTTACGCAGATACAGAAGGACATTTCGCGCGTATCATCGAACCGTGCAGAGCCATCGAAAATACGCAGTCTTGGGGGAAAATTCGGTCCGCTTCATCGAAATCCAATCCGGTCACGTATCCTCCTACGACTACACCCACCATATATGACGCATTGGGCATGTTTCTTTCAGATATTGGGTCCTTCTATTTTTATTATCTCTTTCTTACCATAAAACCCAATTTTCTTCAATATGAGTTCAATACATATTTCATTTCCATATTTTTCTAGGATTTCGTATCATCCTACTCATATTTTCTTCCCCGTTTACCGATCGAACACTATCACTCTATTTCTGCATTCAGACGAATCGCGGTAGAAATCAATAAGCAAAAAATTCGTTCTAAAGTCAGATTTCGAAAAGAACATCGCGACAAGTTATCGTCGTTCTTATTCACGTGCAGAATTTCGAGATACTTTGGTGCAATTCGCGTCAATCGTCACCACGCCTTTTCTACTTTCGTATCATCGATTCACCTGCTCCTGACGCAACGCTCCCAATAATGCTCGTCCACGATTCTCTTTATCACCAACTCGAAGGGAAGATCCGTCGGCAGAGTTTCGTGGAGGAGGTCCCTGTCAGCGCAGCTCGGCAGCTCCTCCAGAAGGGGATTGTCCCTCCACGCGGACACTATGGCGCGCAAGGCGAGGATCCTCAGTTCAGGAATTACATTCTCGTCCCAGGTGACGTCCTCGGAGCGGAGGACCCTTTCGCGCTCCCGCGGCAGCAGGGAAGTTTCGACGGAGCATCTGCGCCAAAATTCGCGACAATTACTCCTACCGGATCTTTCCCTTACGAGGCTCGTCCAAGTCGAAGACCATTTGTGGCTATATCTTTTCAAAAGCCCTCGGGTGAAACGTAATTCCGCGCGCTTTATTTGAATAATACAAGGAATAACATACTTTGAGTAATAGTGTGTGCTACGAATAAAGTAATTGCAGACCGTTTCTATTCTTGCGGTGTATAATGATTGGAGGAGAGAATGGGTTTCATTGCTCGAATAAATGTTGTTTGAGAATAATGTGTGCTATGAATAAAGTAATTGCAGACCGTTTCTATTTTTGAGGTGTATAATGATTAGAGGAGAGAATAGGTTTCACTGCTCGAATAAACGTTGTTTCTGAATCAGCATGTTCTTATTAAGAAGTTTGTTTTTGGGCTTTTAATTGTTATGATGATAAAGCCTTTGCTGCACGACTTTCACCGAAATTAACGCTTTCGCGATGTGCGATGAATTGAAGAAATATTTAACCGAATATCGCGTCTAACTTTGCAACGTCTGACAGAATATCGCGAAAGTCTCGTGTTTATGAATATGCGGAAAACAGGAAGTTTATTATGCGTTCGCGTGAATTTTGAATAACCGTATCGAGAAAGCAGAACCAAAGGTGTTTCAGGAAGAATAATAAATAACCGATCACTTTCATTTCAATGGCGTTATAATATAAGATACATTCGGGTTTAATAGAATCAAATCAAAATTCCTATCCGCATTCGAATGGCACACACCGAATGTTCCCTTTACGATCGCATATTCCCAACTCCGATCTTCTCCTACGAAGAAAGGTCAGAATTTACAAGTGTGCTTAACGAGCGTCGGGACGAGCCTGCTGTAACGCCAACGTGTCAACCCGTAGAAGTTTGTCGAAATTACGAAGCGATGAAGGGTACGCCTATACTCTCCTCATTTCCATAGCACAATGGGAGAAGAGTCGCGGGACCGTTGTCTTTATCTTTTAAGAGGGGGGAAGGTAGCACGGAGGTGGAGGAGTAAAATTAATTTCTGGGCCCCGTCACCGAAAGAATAAAGGCAAAAATATCACCTGTAAGCCTCGAAGACGTTTTTCGGTATCGTGTGAGGGATCCTCATTGTTCGACCGCCTTTGTGCACGCCTCCTGCGGGATGTGAGCAATGAATATTCTTTTCAGCGCCCTGCTATTCTTCGGTATCCGTGTTATTTCGTAAATTAATATCAAAGGGGGGATCGACGTACGGTTTATTTTGCGCCGACTTCGGTCGATTGTACGCCCTGAATATCCTGCGTCTCTTCACACTGGAGAAAACACACGAAGAATACCTTTCGTGAAATTACCGACGCTGATTTTGTAAAATGTATCTCACTTTTTTCTCGCCATTTTGGCGGAATACTAATGTTAATAGAAGGTAACAGAGAGGATAACATCACGTTCATTTGACTCCTTAATTTAGGAGGACTTGATATTTATTGAGTAAGATATATTTTTTGGGATTAGAGATTTATTAATTATTTTCATTGAATAGGACTTTGTACATTTTAGACTTTGCTCGCTTTTTTATTCATTTATTTAAGTGCCTTCGTCGCTTCTTTTATCGAGAACTGACTTGGTTGGCAGGTTAATCGATGATACATAATGTCACGTAGAACGTATGGGATTTAACGTGTACAGTTAATCGAGTAAAGCAAGAAACTGTACTTATGTCGTGTTAACAAATTCTTTAAAAATGTTGGTGTAATTCTGAATATCACTTTGAATGTTGGAAATTTATCTTTTTATTATATTCTTATACCGGGTCCCTACGTTTAAACATATGTTTACACACGTATTTATAATAACTTTTATTGCATAATATACTTTAAATTACGACACCCTCTTATATTAGTCTTAATCGATTCTAATGCTTGTATGTTCTACATAATTTCTTCTATACTACATACGCATTTCTCATTATGAATCAACTGTATAAAAATTAAGCAATTAAGTACCTATTCGTTTGACATCCGAAAATGAATCGTTTAAAGAAACTCTCATAGTGTGTAAATAACTATCACATTTAAGAACTTAGACATATTAGACAAGGGCAGGTTCTCGAATAATTTCGCAAGCGAAGGGTTAAACTCGAAGCGCGATGGCCAGCGGGGAAAAGCTGATTTCCGGCTGCGATTACTCGTGGAATATCGTGGAATATGCCGCGCACCGCTCCTGATAAAATATTAACGCGGATGGTATTATGGGAAAGCTATAACGAATCGTTTCAGTATCGGAAAACCCAATTCTATTTCTTCCTTCTACGTCCAGAAAATACGAGCAGAAACTCTGTCATTCGTGAAATATCATATTAACTATTGAACTGATTTTCTACATTAAAATATATTTTATTTCATCGCGCAGTACAGTACAAGCCATTCGTGATAAAATATCCACACGAGTGCCAGTATCGCGAAACTGAAATTAATTGTTTCTAAAATACATTACATAAGCCTTCTGAAGCAGATATTCGTAAAACGAATAAGAACGATACTGAAAGAGAATCAATGAAAAACTATTGTGCGATTAATTCACGCAACAACGCTCCTTGGACGTCGACTATAATCAATCCTCGTGTCAAACCATCGTCGGACATGAATTATTATATTCTTGTGTGGCCTCCAATCTTTTTTTCATAAATATATTTTACACGGCGAAGAAAAGTTTTTCATGGATTTTTCACAAATAAATATTTTCTCACAGAGATTCTTCTCTAACGGTTCTTTTATCCGCTGTTTTCAGGAGTGTCCGGAGGGCGTGGTGCACGAGGATTCTTTCAAGGACATCTACGCCAAATTTTTCCCCCACGGCAGTGAGTTCCAATTAAATAAGAGACTCCGTTCTTGCGTAATTAGTTAATGGCCACCCCTCATGCGAATTGCAGACTCGAGCCTCTACGCCCACTACGTGTTCAAGGCCTTTGACGTTAACTGCAACGGGGCCATCAGCTTCAGGGTAATGCCGGATCCTCCATATGGATCCTTTCATTATTAAAACTATTACGGAGCCCCCAAAAGTCCTGACGAGCGAAAAGAGCGACGTACACTTGCGTGGCAAAGGGCGCCTAACGCCAGCTGTCCATTTGAACCGATCTTGAAATTAAACTCTAATCGAATTCTTGTACTTCAACGCCGTACATCCTGAAAGATCTAGAATCTCCTGTATCCACGATATTCCCTCCAATTCTCCAGCTAAATATCTCCACCTCGTTTTCGGTTTTTCCATTCGAATAAAGTATATAAGTTGAGTTAAGATCTTACGGTGCATCCAAAATATCCATCGAAAGAAAGAGATACCTTTTTCCTGAATATCATCCCCACTTGGGATCATCTGCTCTGAAAACTTGTTTTATTCTACATTATCGTTAACACTAAACCTATCAAAGCGGTAAAGACGATCTGTCAGTCGTTTTTTAGAAGCATCGATGTTCTACCTACGAGGCTATTTTTACAGGTTTTTCCTGATTTTACTGAATACCGTAAATCCTTCTATCGGTCTTTTGATACCTCACCTTAACTTTCTTTGAGTCTTTTTCTTTGAGAATATACGCGGTACACATAAGTATATCCAGAAAGTGGCTGGTAGGTTCGGTGTTGAATCAAGAAGAGCGAGGTAGTTCGATGTGAGTTAATACCCGAACAACATAAGTCGTTGGATAATGCAGTAATACAGTGCGCGTCAGATTAATCCCTCAACTTAAGGGAAACGCACATGCGTCTTCGCTCTTAATTACGCAAGTTCGGCGATGATCTTGAAGCCGCAGATGGTAAGAGCTGAATCCACGCGGTAACCGGGTTTCGTAAGAGCGGCCAGAACTGTAATTCCCGCAGCAAGGCGCGCCGGATCCGACAAATCACCTTGATATACACGGCCAGACCTCCGGATCCCAAGTTGTTTGGTAGTTTCTACGCGGATTCCGCAATTACTCCTTGCCGGGGCGCGCGAGTGCCTCTCGCGTTTATCTGAATATTGGCCCAGATAAGCGGCCTACCGACGGCCCTGATGCCGGCTCGCGGAGAACGAATCGCATTTATTTGCATAGAACAACCAGCGTTGGCTGGGAATTATGCGCGCACAAAGGTGGCTTTTGTAAATTCTAGAAGGGTTGTCCCGCGTACTTCTTAGACCCGGGGCAAAAATACCGGTGCGTCGGTAACGATGATTTGAACATACGATGGTCGACATTGGTTGAATGTATGTGATGTTGTGTGTGTGTGTGTGTGTGTGTGTGTGTGTGTGTGTGTGTGTGTGTGTGTGTGTGTGTGTGTGTGTGTGTGTGTGTGTGTGTGTGTGTGTGTGTGTGTGTGTGACCAGAAATTAATGAGTTGTTTTAATCGAATGTATAACTGATAAAACGGAAGATGAGTCTGGTGTGTGTGCGTGCGTGTGTGCGCACGCGTGTATGTAATATATATGTATATACATATATGTATGTATATGTATATGTATATGTATGTATGTATATTACAATATAGGGAGAACGTAGAGCGAATAAAAGTTGTAACTGTAAGTGAGAATGTGGTTGTAGTGCTATTAATCGTATTTAACGAATCACCGTTGTCCAGTGGATAATCGAGTCTTGCCAATGTTCTTTACGTCCTCTTCTTTTTTTCTAATTTTCCCAACAATAGCTAAGTATCGATAATCATAGCGAATCTTGTAGATGCATAGTCGCGATTACTAAATTAAGCTACTAATTGGCATTCCTTAAAAATCGTAATATAATAAAAAAAGAAAACGAATCCGATTAGGTGCTTGTCCGTTTAATATTCGAGAGGTAACTCGAAGTCGTAACGACGAAATGGGCGGCGCGGAGGAGCACCTGTACGCTCGGAGAGCTGTAAATCCATTTTTCTCCGATTTCCATCGTGGGAAATCGCATATCGATTCCACAGCTCGAAACGCCGTAACATCTCAGTCTTCGGCTTCGACAAGGTTTAATCAAATTTCCATAGGCAGCCACGGCCGATATGACGTGCGGATTGCAATTTTCGAAGCCGGTGCCAACTGCCATGCATTTATGCAAAAGCTCGATACGTGCCCAGCCGGCGATGATATGCGCAACACGAATCCTCGGATTGACGAGCAGTAGAAATGCTTCTCTCAAACAGCTGTCGTGGTTTATCAGAAGATCAAACCTCTACAACCCACGCTTTCCCTCCATGCCGATTTTAATCTCCGAATTTTAATCCTGCGATCACACTTTATCCGTGACCTTCTTGTGAGATGTTCAAAAGTGTGCTTGCTAACAATTTCCAAGCACACAATTCTTCTTGCTCAACCCCTCAGCTCCGGTGCACTACTATAGCGGCCCTCGCGCATATCATCATTCCGAAAGATTGCACAGTAGCAGCATGACGAGAGACACCGCATCGTACCGTGTTTTCAAATATATCGTACAAATTTGCATTACTGTATATCAAAGCACACGTGCCCACGTGTTATCTTGCCACGTTTTTTTTACTCGTTACGTAAAAATCTATAATGACATTGTAATTTATTTATCTATTCTATTCTCACGTAATTTCACACTCCTAAGCGCCACCAGACGCAGAGAGCTACGGTGGTGTATTGGATAGAATCTTGCTCACCTTTGGCTTTTCCATCTGATATGTACACCGTAGCTCTGGTGGTTCGGAACCCACTTTAAACAGTAGGACCTAGACCAAATGAGCACTTAGGAGTCAGTGCTAAAAATAAATTAATAACACATATTACAGTGGTCATAGCGAGATAGCAAAATAAATTAAACAAAAGTGATAGCAAAATAAATTTAAAGAAAAACCAAACGCAGATTGCGACAGTTCATTCTTTACGATCGGTGCACATCGAACCCTGCTGTACAGAGATAGGACACCGAGGAAAGTTCAGTCGTAGCTGAAGGTGGGCTTTCCCAGCGACCGGTTTTTTGCGCAGCAGGAACCGAATTTGCCTAAAAAGGTTGGCAGGAGCGCGATGGGAAGTATATACTTCGCACTCCTGCCAACGTTTTTAGGCAAATTCCGTTCGCGCTGCGCAAAAGACAGGTCGCTAGAAAAATCCACCTTGAGAAGTCAAACTCTGGTGGCCTGCGTAATTTCATCCAACCTATCGTCGAAAATTTGCGGAATACGATATTCCCGCGGTATACCTACGCCTTTCTCTTTTGGCCTTTATTAGCGAATCAGTGAGAACGTATATATACGCCGTTACCGGTGTACGAGATAATTAACAATATTCGGGTCGCACCGCGCACGATGGACGCGCAGTTTGCAGCAGCGTAAACGCCGGCGGCTTTCATCGGCTCGCATCCGCCTCCGGCGGAAGTGCATAAATTCGGCACAGTCGCCGAATTTCGAAATGAATCGATCGCTTCCGGGCCAAAAGCGCGCAAACATGACGACGCACTTTGGAAATGCAAACGGGTCGCGCTAATGGAGCATCGTTATAAACGGGAATGTCATCAACCTGGATTCGGGATATGGAGGATTTTTTGAAGATCGTGCGGATTATTCACCTTGAAATTTAACGAGGCAGCTTGGCTTTCGAGAAATATTCTGTTGCTTGAGGCCAATTTACAATTGGGAATATATATATGAATTTATATCGGGATACGAAGATTTTCGAAAAGCTTCTCGAGAATTTTTCACGAGAGTGGATATCGACATAGAGTAAATTTGGGATAAAACGAGGCATTTTATAAATACGATCGAGCTACTTAAATAGACCTCGTTAATAAAAAAAGATGTTTATAAAAAGACGCGTTGAAAACGTAGATAGATATTTTGAATATACATGGAGAAATGCAGAGTCGTTACCATTGTCACAAATCGCCGTCGTTACAAATTTCGATGTTACTCCGAGGCAATGAAAATTACGATTTTTTGCGAGACACTACTAAAATGAATAAAATCCAATCGCCTTGGATCTAGCACCTACAAGAACGTCATTCCCCGTCACGTTGCATAGTTTATTATACATATTCCCAAGTAATAAAATCCGACAGAATTGAATGCGCTTTAAGCACATTCGCTCGATCTCGGTCTCGATCTCGGGCGGCGGATAAGCAGACCTTTGATATTAGCCCACGTGCCAACCAGTAAAATCCCGGAGTTATGCGAGTGTTTCTTGGTTGAGGAGGTACGTCTGCAGTTTCGGGGATGACGATTACTATTTGCACGCGTTTCACTATCCGCCTTTCTGAACTGGAAAGAGGAGGAGCGGGGACCGAAAATGGGGATAGGCAGCTCAGATATGGTGAGCAAAGCGCCGGCGCTAAAGACCGTCGTTAAGATAAGTACACGGAGATAAAAGAATCGGGACGCGAAGGTAAATTGGAAGGAATCTTGAGATCGGGGCGCGAAGAGAGATGAAACACCGATGATACTTTCCGCTTAATGCTGCGACGCTCGTTTCGGCCCACGGTTTTTGGCGCAAACCTATTTCCGCGGCTGATTGCGATTTGCATTTCGGCGTGGGTTTGCATTGCATTTTCTCCCCCCTCTGCGGATTGTTTTACTCCGAAATGCGCCGGGAACGTTGCCGAATTGTAGAGCTTTTTTTTTTTTTTTTTTGGTGAAAAGCTCAAGTGGTAGGATGAATTTATCGATTTCGCGGCATGCGGGGAATTTAGGGATTAATGGACATTGCGATGGGGTTTACATTGGGTATAACTGTATACTTTGGATTTTAGCAAGTGAAATTGACCATAAAATACCTTTTCTGTATAATGCTTGTATGTATTGTATATCGTTGTAAGGTATTGTAATGGAAAAATACTTTGCACGATTAAACTGAGATATTAATTTGTTATGTTACTACTATACTCGAATGTGCTTAAATGGATACCGAAAGAAGAAATTTGATTACCAATCGCGTGTAATTTTTGATTTTATATTACAGGCACGTAAATTGTTTAATTATGCAATTGTATGATAATACCAATGTACGTGAATATTTTCAAATTAAACGTTCCTCTCGCTGGACAATAAAAGCGACGCTTAAGGGGCTCCTTATCTCAATATCGTCATTTATACGGTTGGTGTGAAAAGTATCGAGATCGTATCATAGATGTCTGTAAAAATTATGCGCCACTTCTTCGTATGTTTTTATAGCTTCCCCAGTCGTTTCTAATTTCCTAAATTATCCTCGATATATAATATGTAAATCGTTATCGAATGAAATAGTGAACCAGATATTTCGCACTAACAAAAAATTCATCCACGATGCTCAACTATCGAACCAATTAAACCCACTCTAGTCGATCGTTCCTTACATAAATAGTGCAATATCACGAGATTATCAGTAATTTTCCACACTATTGCCGGACGTGGATCATTCTATCAATATCTCTATTTAAAAAATCCTTATTTAAAAAAAAAAATATATATATATATAGTTTAAGCATTAATTCACGATATAAGTTACCCAAGCGTTTTAACCCTCGTATGAACGAGGCAAGGACTTAGTACGGTATCAGAATAGGGATAAACACTGTTAAGTATTTTCAGAATTTACGTGGAAACATTCCAGGACCTCCTGGTGACGCTCTCTACCTTGCTGCGGGGTAGCATCTACGAGAAGCTGAGATGGACCTTCAAGCTGTACGACATAAACGGCGATGGGTGCATCACGAAAGGCGAGCTGGGCGAAGTTGTGACCGCAGTGCACGAATTGATGGGCAGGCGGCACCACGCCGAGGAGGACAGGAAGGCGAGGGAGCAGCTGGACAGGGTCTTCAAGAAGCTCGACCTCAACCAGGATGGCGTGATCACCATCGAGGAGTTCATCGAGAGTTGCTTGAAGGTATCATGGCCGAAACTTTTTTCCCCAGGGGCGTATCTGGTGATTCCCTTCTGCTTCTTTGATTTTTCAAATTGACTCCTAAGTTTGTCCTGAGATTTTTTTTCTATAGTTCTGATTCTTTATGAAGGAGTATGTCTTTAATGGAAGAGTCTTAGAACAGTTTACGTGTTTTATTCGAGATTTGGATATCGTTTTATTTTAGATTTGTAGGTTGTTGTAAATCAAAGGTCGCTTGTCAGTTGTCGAATAATTGATTGCTTATGTCGGATTTTTTTTCTTTCACTTTAAGAACGTGAGATTACTCAGAATGGGTGCTTAAAGTATGATCAGAGTGTCAATTTCAGGAGAAATTTCTGTAATACAGGGTTAAGGTAGATTTTAAAACCATAATACATGTATTGCATGAGAAATTATTCACGAGAGATAGACACATTGCGAGGCTCTCTTTGTTATTCTATATCCAGTATAACTCAGCGGCATGTTTTTTACTATTGGTGCTTGCCTGATACGAATCAAATAAACTCTTAGTTGCTTCTCTTTTAATATCTTTGGTTTACCTCGTAAACTTCTTGTCATTAGAATTTTAAAGAATATTTTTCTGTAAATCGATGATCTCGCGCCCAGTAAAAAGGGCGGTCGATCGCGTGCGATTATACGAAAACAGTAAACGAACGATATATCGTATGGAACGTATATATCGTCGTATAACAAAGTTTTATCGCTTTAAACGAATTAATTTTGGTCGAATTATTCGCGATATTAAGTACTGGTAATCAGGTTGAATTGCACACCATTGGCCACGTTCCAAATTTGTCGTAGCGCATCGGCCACCGGAAGAAAGTACGTAGACCCTCGCCAATTATTCCTCCCCTATCATCGTGCTTTACGAGTTTTTGCCATTTTCACTACCGAACGCAAAACAACGCGAAAAAAGATCAAGTAACCCTCAACGACAATCGTCGCGATATATTCGAATACACGAGGCAATTAATCGAACGAATGTCGCACGAACGAATTCTTCATCGTATTTATCGCAATCTTCTCTTACGATCTACGTATTCGAGCATCGCGTTGTTTAAACGCGGCTTCGAGTTCACCGTACCGCCGAGTGCAAGGAAGAAAGCGATCTGTCTTATGAATATCGGCTTCGCGGAGAAGACGAAGGGCGGGACTGCATAAAAAATTGGAGGAAAACCGGGCGCGCTTCTCGTGTCGAGAGTTATTCCGATTCAAGAGGTTATCGAAGGCCCTCTTTGAAGGACTTTATCGAATGGAGATCCACCGATAGTGCCACTCGTCCTATCCGCGGGTGCAAGGGTTATTAAGACGATCCCGATATCGTCCTAAGCCAATTCTCGAGATTGGGTATCGTTGTTCGAGCCACTCTGCTTGCGCTCTTTATCCCCGATTTAGATCCTCGCCGGTCAAAATGAAGGCGGCAACTTCGGATAAAGGTAACCAGCTTAATTAGCGATAGTAACGACCTGGACCGTCGTGATATTCAGCGCGAAATGAAAAACGGAGGGTCGCTTTGAGCGAGACGACGAAAATTGCGGTGAGCGCCAAAGTTGTGCGAGTGTGTACTTTATTTTCGTAATCATTCTTTTGGCGGCTCACTTCCGCTTAACGTTATTCGCCGCCAGGAATATTTATCGCGTTTCCTTTGGGATTGTGCTTCGGGTTTATTTTTGAAGCTGGTCATTTTGAACGCGATTAAGGATTGCGTGACTCACGAAGAGAGCTGCTCGCACCCTTCTTAGAAACTCGCTTCTGCATATTGTGTGTGATACTTCGTTGGGAATTCTCATAGGGTTGTTAGCTGGACTTTAATCGAACGTCGTTCTTTCACTTAGCAACGTGGGAAATTAATTTGTTTCGTCGATTAAGCATGAAAACGCTTTGCGCTGCAGGAAGACGTGGTAATGCGCGACTTTCTTCAGCGCGTTATGTCTTATTACTTCATCACGAGTACTCGTAGTTATCTTGATCCGATTTCAATTCAAACTCGCTGCTCCCGTTAATCGTGAAAAAACACATTGCATTTAAGAACGTCCCGATCACAGACTCCTTGCCGACTCTCGTGTTGCGTTCTTGATTCAATTTTAATTAAACCTCCTTCTCCTACTCATTAATCGCGTAGGAAAAAACGCTTTGCGCGTCAGAATCACGCGAATACAAGCCTCTCGCCAACTCTCGCACTGCGTTCTTGATCCAATTTTAATTAAACCCCGCTGTTCGACCCTTTTGAGCGTGAAAAAAAAACCCTTAGCCTGTCAGGATCACGCTGGTACATGGTCCTTGCCCACTGCTCGCATTTCGTTTCCAATCCAATTCCAACCTCCTCGTTCTTTTATCGATGTCGTACCTTTATTAATAAAAAAAAGAAAAAGAGAAGAAAAAAGGAAAACCCTTTGCGCCACAGGACGACGTGATTACAAGCTCCTTGTCGATGTTCGACTGCGGGCTTTGATCTCCGGCTAAGGACGAGCCTCCAGCAGTAGCCGCGACGCCGCCGACGCCGCTCTCGACGACGACATTCTCTCAGTCCCTGTCGCCCTCGCCGCCGCCGCCATCCTACTCCCTGCTGCCGCCGATACCGCCGCCCTTGCCCTCGCAGCCGCCTCCAGGATACACCGTTCAGGATCAGGAGCTCTACCTGCTCCTGGCTGCCCACTGGTGGAACCAACCGGAGGCTCCGCTCTTTTGTTGAGGGTGAGAAGCCTACCTCGGGCTGGATAACCGATTTCGAGTAGCGCGAAGCGCGGAGAGACTTTCTTTCTCCGTGCTTGAGTTTTTTTCTTGTCAAGGGAGATTATACATCACCTTGAGGATGTTATAAGATGTAATAGTATATATAATGATATATACTTTGTACCGTCGTCTTTATACTCGACTTCTTTGCTCGTTGCTGTTCAGGTATTTTATGTTTATCCGGTGGACAGAGTAACGTGTTAGCCACTGGAATCTGTGAATCGAATGATTACTAGGCGTGTAACATCGATATTAAATCGATACAAAATTATGGATTTATTTTCGATTTGAATTGGTATTAAATGTAATTAAACCGGTTAAATTGAGGTTAATTGAATTTGATCAAATTTCATCTCTTATATACGTATCTGTAAATAATGCTTGCATAAAACGTGAAAAGGGAAGTTCGCGCATCCGATTTTACGGAGCTAGAAATTCAGTGGACCTACGCCAATTATTTTTGCGAGAAATAATATCAATTCCCTGCTCGTTAGGAGTACGTACACTTAACAGAATTTAGCTAGATACTCGAAGCGCGTACGAATTTCAAGGAGTAACCTTCATCTCCTTGACAAAGCAAACCGAGATCGACGATGAGATCCGAGACGAAATTCACTCACGATCTTCTCGTTTATTCCTTTCAGGACGAAGAAGAGCAACAACAAGAAGAAGAAGAAGCATAAGAAGAAGGAGAAGGTGAAGTAGACGAAGAAGAAAAAGAAGAAGAAACGGCGAGCGTGTTCGGCCTCGAGCGACTTCGATCGCGATGGACGAAAATCGGACGTCCCACGGGGCCAGGAATTTCGGTGGTGCATCAGAACGCCTTAACCGATCGATGGAGCAGCAGCCAGAGGGTCCTCCTTGTACCAGAAAAGACCGAGAGTAACGGGGATCCATTTAAAAGTCCGCCATCGAAGGGCGCTGGAGGGGAGAGCTGCAGATTAACCCGGAGGGCGAGTAACTACGTCGATCTTCGATCGGAGGAGAGACGCTGGAGGAAAGCCAGGGAAGTTCGAGAGGAACTGCTCCTTCCGCAACTGCCTCGTCCTTAAACATCCTGGGGGATCACCTGGAGCTTTCGGGAAAGGCGAATGACCTCCGCGAGAAGAAGGCACGGAAGACGATCGAGGGGAAGAAACTACGGCCAGTCGAAGGGGTTCGTCCTGCAATCGAGTTTAATTCGTGATAAATCGATGAAATTTTTGCTTGGACGAAATAACGAGTGAGAAGAGTGTGAAGAAGGCTGTGAGGAATCATCTGCCGCGCGCATCGAACATGGTGAATTTTTAAATGTTCATCTAACAATATCCTTGAGCTGTCGCGAGCAAGGAACGACCTCAGTGATCGCGAAATGATTGGAGCAGAAGACGATCCAGGGGAAGAAACTGCGGCTAGTCAAAGAGGTTCGTTCTTCCATCGAGTTTCATTTCTCGACGAATCAATGAAATCCTTGATTGGACGAAATAACGAGTGAAAAGAGTGTGAAGAAGGCTGTGAGGAATCATCTGCCGCGCGCATCGAATATGGTGAATTGTAAAATGTCCATCTGATAATATCTTGGAGTTGTGAAATAGGAATGGATTCGAAATCAACACCATAAGAGACGATCGAGGGGAAAAAACTAAGGCTGGTCAAAACAGGTTCGACCTCCGATCGACTTTTATTGCTCGATAAACCAATGTAATTCCGAATTGGAGGAAGTAAGAAGTGAGAATAGTGTGAACAAGGCTGTGAGAAATCATCCGCAGTGCGCATCGAACGTGGTGAATTTCAAAATGTTCACATTAAAACATTTTAGAAGGTCACTTCTGGCTGTGACGAGAAGCAAATCCGTTCCTCGGCTTGGATATCATTGTTGTTAAAGAAAAGAAAAAAGCCGCGTACGAAAAGAAAGTCGAGGATGGTTTTTAATTCTCCGTAAACAAATCGTCGAGGAACATACGACTGGCCAAGGGCGATGACTCGTTACGAATACCGAATTAAAGGAGGCAAAAGAATCCAGACACTGTGAGGAAGGCTGTGAATCCGAATTCTTCGACGCGTATGATGCGCTGTGAATCTCAAAACGCTCAACATCTTACATCCTGGAGATTTCAAGTGATATAATCAACGTTAAAGGTCCCACGCGGGGAGGAACTATTATTTCTCGAACACTCGACTATAATTTCGATACTACAAATACCCGCAGAATAAAGGACGTTGCAACAATGCTATCGGGAGAAATTTTTCTGGGAAGAATCACGATTAATCAAAAAAAAAAAAGGTTCGATCGAATTTCCATCGTTTCGTTCTGAACTAACGCGAGGAGAGTTTCAAAACAGAGAGAAGGACTTAGAATCCAAGAAAATCATCGATCATCGAACAGTACGTGTATAACTCTTCTTATCCGAAGGCTGAAAAAACGGTGATTGGCTCAACACGGATAATTCAGTGAACGACGTAAGGATTGTTCAACGAACGAGGGAGAAATTCGTAAAGTGACGTTGCTGCGTTAAAACCTGTTGAAGGGATATTTTCACAGAGATAATGGCTGATTAAAGGCTGTGTAAATTTGATCGAATTTCCGCTTCCTACATGATTACTCAAGCCGTGAGTCCAAATCGAAGAAAACGAATGACGTGGATACTATGATCGAAAAAAGTGAATTCGAGATCTTCGACGTTCAGTGACCTCGAAGCCTATAAAACTACTCGTTCTTGAGTATACTCGAGCGAGAAATTCGTCGTTATCGAAATTGGTTCAGAGTTCGAAAAGAAGATTACAAAATTGAAGGAAAAAGGAACTCAACGGGCGGCGTGAGGAACGCCCACGAATTCGCGGAAGTGATCGCAATTTGGTAGAAGCTTACTTCAAAAAAGGTTTCAGGTGACGATCCGGGAAAAAAATCCTGGGACAAAGAGAACTGATCGAAGAAACATTCAGTGCAAATCGACTTTTGTCATTTAAGACCCACTCGTCGTACTCGGCTAACGAAGAGTTCCATTCGAGTGAAACTAAAAGCTGTAAAAAACTGTGAGCAGGCTTGTGAATTCGAGGTCTTCGATATTCCACGGAATTGTTTAAAAACGATGACGATCGACGATCTTCCGAAAGGAAACTAAAGAGAACACAAAAAAAAATTATTGACACATATATACATATATTGTGTATATATATATAAATTCTTGTTTAAAGTTGATTATCATTATCCTTTCTTCAAGGATATGCAAAATCCGGAAGATTGTTCGCTCGGTGGTCTTATCCCTTCGAGAACCTTCGAGTAACTCCCAACTTTCGGTTTGGAGAATTCCAAGACCGCTGGTAAGAGCAAACTCCACTCCTTCGATCTGAAAGTTTCTAATTTTGTCATCGTCGTCGAACTCGGTGCTCGATCAACCGTAGATCGGAGCCGGACTTTCAAAACTACACAGTACCGCGTCGAATTCTAATTACTGCTGGTTGCGTTTGAACTTGCGAATAATAGTACGATAACAGGGTCCAGATACCTGACGCGTATTTCATCCTTATTTCGAGCATCTTCTATATTTAGTTGATAATTTCACGTTTAGCACTTTCCTCGGGAACTTTTATCGATGCCAATTTGAGGTTCCGCAAAGAGGAATGGCATAGAAGCGAACATAGGTTCTTCGGTATCACTTCTTATTCGAGGAAAAACACATTATTCACCCTTTCTACATTGCCCGCAACGAATCTAAGGCGAAATCCTCAGAATTTTAGTGGCATCTTCGAAAATATTCGCAGCGATATGCTTTCCAGTATCTCTACGTTGCGTGTTATACTTGCGTGTGATACTTTCCAGTATCTCTAATAGCGCGGTTAAATTTTTTTGGCACGTCCACCACGCGGACTCCCATCGATCGAAATTACAGGCCAGCGCGATAAAGCATCAAAATTTTGTATCCGCATCCATAGGAATTAAGTGCGCATTCGTGTATACGACATGTAACGTCTCTATGCACCGCGCGCGACGAGCCGAGCCAATGGCCATTAATCACTCGCGTTCGTATTTAGATACAGAGCGCGTAAATCTAAATGTTCATTAACTTTCACAGGCATTCAAAACAAAAATGCATACACACGTGTGACATCTTTACGCGCCTCAAGATGTATTTAAAACCGTATCTTGCATAGGCACGTCACGAAACCACCACTAAAGCCACCGAGGAGGATATAGAGAATCGTCTTAACCGTACCACTCATGATCACTCTATCCTATTACGATTCGATGTTATTTCCAGCAATGAAATCTGTTAATGAGCAGACCAAGGTATTATACAAATTTGATATTGATGGAATAAAAGTGAATTTGCTACAAGGAAGAAAAAGTACTGTAGCGCATCGATAAAAGCTAAGAATCTTCTCAAAACGTGATAGGCGACTTCAACGCCCATAATCGTCTTCTCGACTCTCAACGAAGGACGCGTTCTTCAGCGTGAAAAATGATCGCAACTTATCCTCTACTCGCACACGGATATACATCCAAATTAGGTGAGACGTTAAGATAAATAGCGGTCGGCAGGGTTAACATTTATAAAATCGTTATTTCGGCTCCATACGCCCGGGAGAAAATAAAATCTGGCTCACCAGCGAGCACTGGCAGTTATCGGCCTGGTGATATATGGAGGGTTAACCGCCGCGCTACTAAATACTACATCTGTCTTCGCTGGGCGACGCGCACAAAATACCGCGATGGCTTTATCTAAAAGCGCATAACGGACTTACAAGGCCAATTCGCACAGCCCTCGGTATTAGGCCGATCCATTCTACTTTCCGTAACCAGTGCCGACACCTCGTCATTACGATCGTGGTTGAGTTTCTTCGGCAAGCACTCGATAATATTATTTACAGGATGATGGACAGTTCCATCTCGAAGTTATTCCTCGTTTTTGCCCGAATGATTAATGTTTAATTTGAAAATGTCCTTTTTTACTTCAATAAGGTAAATAACAATGGTTACTGAAACTGCGGGAGAACAGCTTGAAGATTTCGAAAAAGCTGTTTTTTTTTTACAGGCGTCTGTGGCTTGTGGCGGGAATATTTTAAGGATACAAATTAAACGCGAGGAACTAATTGCTATTATTGTGAGTTTCGATTTGTTAAAGTCTCTTTTTTGTATTCACGATCATCGGTAATAATTAAAGCAAGGCTTGTAATAGCGTATAGGACTAATTAGAGCGAGGACTGATTCGTGGCCAATGGATAATCAGCAAAATGGATAACGAGATAATCCGGTAATTCGCGGAAGTGCACGAGAATACACGAACTACGTGTAATAGGTAATGTGTTGGATCCTCGATTTCAATGTGCCGTGGGTTTACTGTGCCCGCTTTGACATTTGCACAGTGCCAAGTGACACCATTGCAAAACGCCACGTGGAAATAATCGCGAAAATTGGTTCATCACCGTGACATCAAAACCGAATAACTTTGTTAACATAAATTGTCGAGACTTTTTCTTCAATGCATTAAACTGTCATTCCTTTTCGTGTTGCAGATCACGTAGTTTTTTAATGTTCGTGAAGGATCACAATGTTGGTGCGCTTGTGTAAAAATTGATTTTGTAAAATTCGTCGATAGGGACATTAGTCAGTAAGCGATTATATGTTGGATTATTCTCTAGAGGCCGAAAGAGGTATTAATCGTCAAAATTGATGACAATGAAACACCAAGCTACGATGGTTAGCTCGTAATCCATAAACGAATGTAACAATAAATCCGTAAAATTGTAGAACATAATTGGCATAATAGGGTAATTGTGCACCTATTTTAAAGATACGATGAAAATTTGATGCGTCGTTTATAGGTACGTCTGTTCGTCTATCCTTTTAAAACGTTATAGAATTTAGCCGCTTGTCGCAGTAAAGAGTATAGAAATTTCTAAGAAATCGTCGATTCTAAGATCGCGAGAAAATTTGAGAAACGCCGACTCGACGTTTTGTCCAAAAAGTTTTAGAATCTCGCGGATAAATTCGCGAAGCTTGAATTGGCCGACGACCGTGCGCGAGGGCAATTTTGTAGACGAATGCGGACGTTTACTTCGTCTGGAAAGATAACGAAATTGCACGTGCAGTATCTTTTTATTCCCCTTTTCTCCAAGAATTGGCGTTAACTCTTCCGCTACGTCAGAATCAGGGCAAAGACAAGAGAGAAGGGAGAAATTTCCATTACATCGTCCGATTAACAATGTCGGTTTGATTAATATTCGAAATAATTTTCACTAATTATACCAAATGATCCTCACGTATCAATTCAGATTCGAACATCAACCCTATCTTTCTTTTTTTCAACGATTCGTAAGTATTAGGATGAGTAACCAACAAACATTCGAGTAATCCATGCACGTAGATTCGAGGATCGATTATTTTCGAAGTCATTTTCCCTCTGATCGCAAATCAAATTCAAAGACGATCGAGCACGAACTTCAGGAGCGACTTCGAATTTTCACTCCTCCATCCACTCGTCGTCGTTATCCAACTTTGCGCTCCTGATAGATGCAAAAGTGACTCGTGTGAGCCATAGAAATTGACAACTTCCTTTCACAGAAATCCTCGAATATTTCCACCTACGTTTTGCGAGAGCACGATCACGTTGTCGAGCAGCGAGGAAGATCGGCACCTTGACTCTTCTCGATCACTTTCGAAGACCATCACTCCCACGGCTTCGCCTCTTTTTTAACGATAAGACTTCACGAGGCGCAGCGACGCGTCGACAACCGTATATTGGGCTATATGCACACTGTCGCTACCTTGTCGACGGGCGTTTCTGCCGCAGTGTCTTAACGGGGATCAAGAACATGTACGTTGCTAGACTACGTTACATGCGTTCCTATAACAACGAGTAAATACAACGGCATCAAGAGTAACAGTATTCGCTTATATCGAGCAGGGTGAGGACATAACCATCGCCTGGAATATGACGCGATACGCGAATTCTACACCTGCGCAATTCAAGGCACAATTGAGAACCATTGTTTACTGTACAGTACTCCTTAAATATTGTATCGTGAAATAAAGATTCCATGCTTACTTGAGATAATCAAAAACCGAGGATTGAGCAAAATCTGTGAGACGCGGAAAACACGTTGGGCAGTAATGAATTCTTGGTGAATCGGCGCGTGGATCAGCGGTTGATGATCATTAATATACAGGAACAGGTCGTGAGCGTGGTGCAACCCTAAACAAGATGATTTCTCGTATGGAAATATCTCGAACGTAATGTGAAATGTTGATACGTATATTCATATTCATTGTGTATCGGCGTATTGCTGTTATTTCGATAAAGACTGAAGATCCGTGCGGATGAGAAAAGTCGCATAATAGATCAAAATGGTATTTTAATAGCAGCACGGTCCTTTTTGAAGGGAAAGGCACGATTCCAAATATCCATCTGTAAGACGATAAAAGTAACAATAATTGATACGTGCTCTGGCAAATATGTAAATTGATTTTCTCGCAAAGCAAGCTTTTTCAAGGACAATTTTATTCTGCACTCTCGATTTGTTTTTTTTCACGAGAAGTTAACTTTCTCACAAGCTTACCACGATCGCGACTGGGTCGTGTTCGCTGTATACGCGTAGGACCTGCGGCACGTGATGCATTGATTCTCTTCAAAATCTCATTAGCCAAACTTTTATAAAACCGCATGGACCGAAATATTTTAGTCGACTGGTGACTCACCACATTGTTAATTTATATTATAAAAGAAATGCGTCGATCGAAAAATACACACGTGGATACAGTCTGCCAACTATAGAAGCGTCACTGTTTTGCAGTCCTTGTCGATTATATTGCTTTTATCAATCGATGAACAGTAAAATCTTAATTTCCGTTGAAATCCCTCATTTAAAAAATATTTTGTTTATTTATTCACTAGCCTACTCTAATCGAATATTTATTTAGAAAAGAATGTGTTTACCATTGACACGTCAAATTCAATATTTAAAGGACACGTGCCACTGCAGAAAATGAAATTTATTCCCTCACTCAAGCCGATCATAAACGTTCTAATACCACTTCACGTTAACTCAAATCAACTTAGACCACAACAAGACTTCAAATAAGACTTTAAAAAATAAATTCGAGTACCGTTCTGCCCTGCAAGTCGGAAATCTACAATATAGTAATTTACGTTTTATTAAGCAAGTTGAGCATCATAACCCTTGACGATTCGACGAAGCGTAAGTCCGTCGTTATACTTGACTTCGCGCTTCGAGTTATCATCATCATGTTGCATCAGTCACGATAGCGGACGAGACATATCCTTAATTATCGTCTTACTTGTAAAGGGTAGACTATATATCGCGTAAATACTCTTCGTAGTCTTGCGCGACGTTACCTACCTCGCACGAATTAGAAACGACAGAGTACATTTCGTTGGAGAGTATGCTCGATCACAAAAGCGGGAAACGTTTTAAGAAACATATAAGCAAATCCGTTTGTCCGAAGGTACGAGGAGGTACGTCAAAAAAAAAAAGAAAAATGATGATTCGATCACAATTAAACCATTCAATGCGCCATTAAGGGCGCGACTAACGTTTGTTTATTACAAATATTGCGCGATGCATCTCTAAGCGCGTTACAAGCGCGCTCAAACGAATTTTCCCTGTCGCACGGCGATCGATCTCATCGATCTCCTCGATTCGACGAGGATTGGAGACGCGTGATCAAAGCGTGAAGCGAGTTAACGCGATGAAAGTTACGGAGGCGGCAACTCAATCGACGACTGACAATTTGTTTCAACGGTGCGTTCTTTCGAAGGGTGCAAGAGAGAAAAGGAGAACTTTTCTAACATCAGGCATTTTCTAACTACGCATTACGATCCTATATACCACGTAAGACTTTGGCCATGCTTCTTTCTCGAGTTCAGGGGCGTAAGCGAGAGGGTTTCCCCGAACGAGAGCTCTGTGATTTTTTTACCCCTGTAAAAATAAGGCGAAAATTGTTTTTGCGAGGCCGAGGGATTACAGAAATTTGATACACCGATTAACTACGACGTTTGATACATTACTGAGCCCGGCCCCGAGGGCGCGCTCGCTCCGGCTATTCGCAAGGCAATAATCCCGCCATGAAGAACCTTCGAGGAGCTTTTATACGGATGTAATCAAATTGCGATTATTTTTCTATCGCGCCGTTTCATATGGAATTTACAAAAGGGACGTCGCCGTTCGTTCGTCGCCATGCTCCGTCGGGATTCTTTGCGTACGATCGTCCAGCGCGCACTTATCGCCCTACTTTTCTCACAATACGAAGGACAAATCAAACTATCTTACCTCAGAGTCCACCTCGTCGTTCCTCCACGGCGCCTATATTTTTTATAAAACTTCGTTATGATTTGCAAGGCCGCGGACATTGATCGTGGCTCTCCAACTTAAGCTCCCGCGGACTCTACCGTGGATGACTTGGGACAACACAAATCGCTATGCAGGACGAATGAAGATCAGGGACGGAAGTAGCGGAGCTAAATCTCATCTGGTCGCGAGAGAACGCGCTATCCTTTCACTTCGAGGAAGAGTTGGTTACCCAAATTAAACGGCCGCCGGGGTCTCGAGCTCGAGATCGGCCCTCGGAAGCCTCGCACGAGCGATCGTCGATCGATTCGATCGCGAGGAATTTAAAGATCTAGCAGAGCAGGAATCTAGTCAATTCGTAATATTAGAAAGGGTGTAGTTTCGGAGTCACCGTTCGTAAAACTAACGGGTCGCTTGAACCCGACTAGCGTGTACCGTAAATAATATGGATAGAAGATCAGCGTTGATCCGCGCTCGTCCAAAAGTCTCCGGGCACTTACACGCTCGAGGTCATTGCCAATGTGCTTTTCCTTTTTGCGCGATTATTTATGAATATTGGGCCATTGTCGAGAAGCAGTAGAAGTATCCATCGAGCAGATAGGATCAGCCGGGTTGATAATTAATCTGTCGGAGTTGTAATGGTTTTGAGGCATCGATACGATCGATTGATTTTACCGTGCTTTTCGAAAATTTTCCATATTCGCCATTTGCTTTGCGGATTTATAAGATGTGATTTTGAATAATTTGTGGACTAATGAGTGGTAAGAAGAATCCCAACCGTTTTAGCACACAGATTTTTCAAAATCACGTCGTCTCATGAATCTATAAAATAAGTGCACGAATATTGGAAATTCGTATAAGCCTTGCTACATGGATCGATTATATCCATTAATCAGCATTATTGAACACGAGTGATAAATAGAGCTAACCAGCCTTACCCGAGAACCGCGGTCGTATATAAAGAAAAATGACTTATTTTAACTATCAAATATATCCGAATCTATTTCAAATCGCACTTTACATATAAATTATTACTTATTTTCTTACTTAAAATTTTACATATAAAATTATGACTTATTTTCAGACGTGACGAGATTAATAAATCACGCATAACGATGTTCGCTGAGAAAAAAATGGCCATTATTCTTACACACGTACCTTTCGAAATTTTATTTACGGTCCATGGTAATTGTTAACTCGTCGATGCTGTTCGTTTTTCATCAGCTATGTCTAGAGAGAGGTGTACATACATTTTTCCTAATTTCACCAGGATAGTAATAATTTCCTGATATTAGCGGATCGTAGCTACCTGGATGGGTCAGGTGTCCGAATACTTATGGACGGCGGTGTACGTACTTCGACGATTCTCTTCTCGATAGGAGGACACCGTGATCATCGTCCTAGCCAAGCTTTTACAGCCATACCGACGTCGATTGCTGTCGTCGTATCCCGCGATTTCAAACCCCAACCCACTTTCCGCGCCATTTCTTTCTCCGATTCTCTAAGAGTTCGCGTATTTCTCCAATCGTTTAACACCAAAGCTTACCTTTAACGTTGAAGGTACTACGTTTACCTAATGTTTAACCCTGGAACATGGTCATTTCTTTGAAAAATTCTCGAACCAAAAAGATAAACTTCAACCGTATTTTGTGGTTTTCTTCTGTTGCACGTAGCATATGGAATATATTAATCCAGCGGTCTCCAAGGTGAAAAGATTTCTGGAGTGGTCGAGAATATTTGTAATGATAATCTGATTAATCAATGATTCCCCGATTTGATCAGCAGAACGACAGATGCGTCGCTGCTATTTTAGCTCTACATATTTGTGCGAAGTTACATTTTCGCCTGTGAGTAATACACACTTGTGTACTTACGTAAAAATCATCCTGGGCCGCGCACTGGTTTTGCGATCATGAATTGGGGAGGGCTGAGAAGAGAGTTTGGTGACCGCTGTGTTAGTCTATCTACATTTCTCCTCCTTTTCTTTGAGGATATATTAAGTACACCTTAATGTGTCTGGAAAGTGGCTGGTAGGTTTAGTGTTAAATCGCGAAAGGGCCGAAGAGGCCCTCCGCGGGAACTCCGGATAGTGAGAATCGCAAGGCATTGTCGATTGATCGAAGCGAATATACGCGCCACTGGAATTTAATCGGCGAAGGAGCTCCGATAACGCCGTAAACGACGAAGATGTAAAGTCGCCAATAGGGACGATGTACGATTCGCAGGGCGAGCGATCAGTTCGAATGCTCGATCGTGAAAATTGGCGAAAAGGATGAAGAAGGAGAGAAAGTGGAAATTATGGATAAATTATCCGAAAAACCTGCATCTCGATCGAGATGAAACCGCGATAGAGGTAGAATCATTAATAAATTCTCTAAACCGTCTGTATCCACATGGAAATGAAACTGGTACAGAGGTAGAATCATTGATAGATTCTTTGGAAAATCTGTATTCCGATCAAATTAAACTACGATACACATAGAAGCATTTGTTTGTGTACTTTCGTGATATATATTTGCTAGGAGGGTTACGAAGAGGGTATAATAAATGACCACAAAAAACTGCAGGTGTAACGAACAAGTATGATTCATCTTAGGAGTTTTTAGAAACACCTGTATTCTTGTGATAATGGAGCTGTTATAACAAAGGTAGAAAAGTTGAGCCACGCGCTCATGCCAATATCCGTCTGTTTATTGGGTTATATATGGTATAATAAGAAAATTAAAATACTGCGGGAATAAAGATCGATCTGGAATGCTTATGATTTTTCTAAATGCACACAACGCGGTCTCTAGCCATGCATGTATCAAACCATACGAATAATAATGAACTCAATTGGTCACCGAATTCGCCTCTCTTTACGCTCCCACATTTTCTAACGAAGCTGCCATTCTGTGTTGGCCATAAGACTATATCTAAGTAACAGCCCAAAACCAACTTCCATCCCAAGGTTTTAGGATCTACCGTAAGCATAACAGATTCGAGGCTAGTATACCACGACTTTTGACAGTGGAAGTAAAGAATCGAGTAGCAGTAACACTAATATCAACTTCAAAACGTGGTGTCACGTTCCTACCAAACTCTTATAATAGTTATCTATGCCGCAAAGATTTTCAAGCACGAGACCTACACGAACAAATATCACGAGCAAAGATCCGTTACGAACTCCACGATGGAGCGAGAATAAGACCCTATCGATCGTTGTCAACCCATTTAAATCCTCCCTTTCAACAAACCTCTCTGCTTCATTTCCAAAGATATTCCAACGTAACAAACGCTACCAAAAGACTAAAGCATTCCTTTATACATTTTACGAGTAACAATAATTTACGGAGATTCTCCGTCCATAAGCTACAGCGAGCATTTCCGCTGGACGTAGAATCTCCGTCCGTTCCAGCGGAAGGGATGAAGAATCCCCCAAAGAGCTTACGAACTCAAGACCCGCCCTGCGAATCCTTGGCGACGTCTGCGAGCGAAAGGACGAGGCGCGTCGTCGGCGAAGGGAGAAAGAGAAAAAGGGGGGAAGAGGGGATGAAGAGTCGCGACTCGTTACAATAGTCAAAACCGTTGCGTAATATCAATAGTACTAGCGGATACAAAACAATTGTTGAGCTTGAAGGCACTTTTTTATGGTGAGATTATAACTAGAGTTAGCGTTAATCGGGTAGATCTACCTGCGGCCAGCATAGCGGCTCCGCAGTGCGCGTTGGTTAATTATCTCGTAACTGCCAACTTCACGTAAAACATCACGACGTAGTACTTAATTAGCGATACTAATGGGGTAAGGGTAGGCCGAAGGAAGGGGTAAACGGGGACGAGGGGGTCCTCGGCGATTTCCTCGGTCTCACATTCGCCGATCGGTGCCGCGGTGTACAGTTCGAATCGTTGATTATAGTCTATCACCTGTCGACTTGACGTACCGTTTTAGAGGATACTCTCTCATCGCTCTTGACACGTTAAGCGCCGTGTCGGTCAGCGATGATCGACGATAAACGCCCGGACAGCGGCGAGTTTAGCTACTCGGCGAGCCTGGCTGGGGGAAAGGTCATCCACGATTCATTTGGAAATGAAGGATCGATTCGCTTAGGATCATATTGCTTCGCATCGATGATGACTTTGTCAGGACGGTTGGTTTACATATTGTTTTAGCCGTAAGTACCTACGATGAGGAGGGAAATAAGGGATATGCGATAATGATAAGGATTGAAAAGTTGTTCGATTTGAAATCTGTTATACCGGGCAAGCTCCTGGGTCTAAATGCGCCCTGTCCGATCATCGAAGATCGACGATGTAAGATCGTGGGAAGCAATACTTTGGTATCGATAAGTTGGAAATTCTGCAAAATCCATCGATTCTTAGGGAGGAGAAGGTTTTAAGATTTGACTGGCATCGTTGACGGATCGATTGTATGCGTTTCTAGTACCACTGGTTTATATGATTTACGAGCGAAAGACTGTATTGTAAAGTGAGAGTAATACGTTGCAAAAGTATGCATTACTACTGCGCTGCACGAGTCTCGTGTCGTTTCGCATCCCTTGCGATTATCCTCCAATGGAAAGAGAGGCGGAATTATCTGGGCGCTTAACGTGTTAATCTCAGGCGGGCAGTGGTGGCCCGAAGATAGCGAGCCTCCCGGCACATTCTTGACTGGCTTGGCCTCTCCATAGGGAGTATCGACCTGCTAACGGGACTTTTTATAAAGCTGCTCGATGTCCACGACCGTGTGCACCTTATCGACATTACTGATCGGCGTATCGTAATGAGTTTAGTTCGATGTACGCTATACATTCATAGTACAACGTAAAATCTCGCTGTATCGAACACTGGATAAGGAAGCATTATAGTCATTTGTCTCCGAAAAGCAATTTTATCGAAGGCGAATAAAATCGGTTTTATCGAATACGAATAAAACGTGCACCTTGTTTTTGTTATTTCAATGCTAGCTGAACTTTAAGGCGAATAAATTCGAGTAAAGTGTTTATTATATTCTCCACCTTGGTAACTGATATCATTCCAGAAAACGTTACACTTTCTGGACCTTTCAAAAGCAACTTCGACGATGGCTGAGGAATACGCGCAAAATACTTGCTTTATTCCCACGATGAATTTTCCGTCAAGGTCATGGTTGATAATTTTTTAAATCAAGGTCGATACGCACCGTCGTGGATTTTGGCAGACCGTAAATTCGTACCTCGTAAGCGGTGAAGAGCGAATATCAAATTGCACGGAAAACGGCGCGGCAAGAATCGAGAAGTCGCGAGGGGACACGGCGATTCTTCGTCTCCTATTTTCGATTTTGCGGCGCAAAAATTGGAGCGGGTCGAATCGCTCTGTCGCCATCGTCCTTTTGAGTCCATTAACTCCTATGATTGGCCCGGCGCATACGTACAGGATCGATTCCTTCATCGATCGAAGGGCATCGGGGGGCCGAGTACTCCTCCTTTATCATTCTACTTGTATCTTAAGGCGATTAGACTTATCGGGAGAAGAAGAAATTGCAATAAGTGAAATATCATTGTATTGTTAGAAATTTTCCACGCCGGGGTGGTAATATCAATAAATGTTAAATATATGAAATTACAAATGCCGGCTACTCCTTTCTCACCTCTCAGCACCGCTCTCTCTCGACTCCTTTCGCGGAATAACGTCCGCTATTCTGCGCGATCTTCGAATCGAACTAACTGTCCACGTAATTTTGAATAAAACGCACTTTGGTATAAACTGCATTTGTACATAAGTGTCGGTAATTTTATATAACTTGCAGCACGCTGTTTACATCACTCAATTTCAAGAATGTTTTAGTACCGGGTGCGCGTATCGATTTCCTGCATTTTCAAGGAGACCAGATTAAAATCAGCGAAGAGAATCTTTATACGTGCAAGGGTAATTATACTAAAATAACGATCCTTTATTAACGTATATACCGATCGGCAGTATCGTGCTTTTGACAGGTCGCCAAAAATTCAACGATCCTTTAGTCAAAGAAAAATATCGATTGTCCTACTATCAGCCTCCCATAAAAGTTCTTCCGCTCGATGCTCACTCCAATCACGATCAGGTATTTAAACCGCCTCCATTCCTAATTTATTGTATAAAACGTACAAAATGGCACAGTGCGTTATCCTAACGGTAAGTATAAAATCGCCACAATCATCCTCGATGCACGTCAGTCTCGAAGCAGCACCTCCCGATCGTCGGAACGATTCGGCCTTTATGTACAGAGCATTCGTTGGGCGCGCCAAAGCGCCGGGCGAAAAATTTACAACCATTTGGACGTTTCGAAGGACTCCACGCCCTCGGCTTTTAGCCGGCTCAGTATGGGTCGATATATGTCCGGGGTGAAGGGTAGTACCGTGCCCCTCTGCTGTATCTCCCCTGGAAATAATAAAACGACCGATGAGTTACGGCCCAATAAATAACCGGCCGAATTTCGAGCGCGATAAAAGATAATCCCCGTGGCCCTCGATGGCCGCCCCTGATCCCTCCGGCCTCTCGCGCCAAGTAGAAGCGGCCTGACGTGGAAAACTGGCATCCTAATGTCCGTCTGCAAGACATAAACCACTTGGCCGACAAGGCGAGCTATACGGCCTATGTCGGCTGGTATACGAGGATGGCGTGCATTCCGGATGAACTGTCCGTTAAAGAGAGCTGGAACTAAGGGCCTCGTCGATTTCGATGTAATTGGACGAGGTAATAGGTGTATGTATAAGCGTAACCGTAATCGCGGAGATTATGAGAAAATTGAGGCGTATATCAATTGTCATAATTGTGTCAGGAGCCAGTGCGAGCCTTGGTTAGCTTGGCTAGAGAGATGGTATTGTGTCTAATTACTCGAGTGGTCGATGAGCGCGTGAAGAGTAGCGTTAGAACGAGATATCTCGTAATCAAGTTTTAACGTTTGATTTGCTGTATATGGAATAAATCGTGATCCGTAGAAATGGAATATCATTTTAAGCATTTTGACTGTCTTTGGATGGTATTCATTGCGCTGTATGATAGTTGAATGGCGAATGTGGCGGTACTTCGTGGGCCAGTTATGAAGCGAGAGACGCTTTACCGGATGGAGTATGCGTCATTTTGGATGCTTTGTGATGTAATGTAATGAAAAAATCAGTGGTAATACGTGAGTGGTCCGATAAGTACTTAGCCTCACCGCCCGATGGTGCCATTATCGTAAGATAAGAATACTATCGTGTAATATATTCTCGTAGACAGCTACCGTCAAAGTTTCAGCCAAATCGGACTCGTAGTTTTGCTTTGGCCGGCTTTGAAAGCGGGCGTGTCCACGAATTTTAGAAAAATGGAAAAAGAGCGATTATCGTTCGGTGATTCGATTCTTATTTTTGGAAGGGAAATCGCGCGGCGAAATCAAAGAGCGCCCAGATGCCGTTTACAGTGACTCTTCTCCTTCGATGGCGACCGTCAAAAATTGGTTCAACGAGTTTCAACGTGAAAACGAGACCTCTGGAAAACTTTTTTCTCAGACGGGTTAAAGAAGTTGGAGCATCGCTGGGTCTAGTGTATCGAGCTAAAAGGAGACTACGTTGAGAAATTGATCGCAGCTTTTCCAAAATTTTCGTTTTTCTTTTGTAGGCTAAGTACTTATCGGACCATCCTCCTATGACTCAAAAAGTTGTGCTATATCCGACTAATGGAAATACGTGGAAAATATATTGGAAGGAGAAATGGGTGACCAGTAGAATACGACGAGCGTCAGACGTTAATTGAATATCGTTATCAGTAGTATCGAAAAGGTTAACACGAAACCTACCAAAGTGGTCAAAATGACCGATCAGTCGCTTCTTATAAATGTTTCTGCACTTCGTAAAAGAGCATTTTTCAAGATTTTCCACGATTCTACCGTAGAGTGTGAATCGTTCTATCGATCTATCGACATCTTTTCTTAACACGAGATCTACCAGTCACTTTCTCGGCATATTTAGAACACCACATACCTCTTTAAAAAAAAAGGAGAGAGTAAAAGATAATTTCAGTAAATCAAAATGATGATCTAAATGCTGCATGAAAATCATGAAAAATCTCAAAAAATATATCGTTATAAAGCACTACGATTTTTTTAAAGAAACGACTGACCAGTCATTTTGACTGGTTTGGTAGTTCTAGCGTTAATACACTTTTTCTTCGAAAATATCCGTGATATATATATATATATATAAATATATCCAAAAAGTGGCTGGTAGGTTCAGTGTTGAACAGCTATTGCTGAACAAAGGAGCAGAAACATACCGTCCAGGATCATTTTAGCGGCTATGGCCGCTGGATAACCGACGGTGCGAGCCATTGCCGAGTGTCCCTTAACGTCTCCATAGAGCACCAGATTAATTCCTCTGGACTCTCTCCTGTTGTCTGGCCACCTTATGCCCACGTCGTGCCTCAAGATAACCAGGTCACGTTCGCCCTTCTCGTAGCAAAGCTTCTTCGACAGATAATACGTCAGCGTGTCCAATGGCGTGTTCATCTTCAGGACGAGGTCCTCCTGCAGCAGGCCCAGATCCTCGATCGCCTGCATGCGCTCCTCTGAGTTCACCCTCTCCGCCAATTTCCTCTTCAGGTTCTCGTAGAAGATATTGTCGTTCGCGAGGCCAAGCAGATTGCATATCAGCACACGCTAAAAGCAGAGAAATCGATCGAGATGTATCCTGCGCTTGAATGGAC
The DNA here is from genome assembly GCA_038496175.1 of Ampulex compressa. Taxonomy (NCBI): domain Eukaryota; kingdom Metazoa; phylum Arthropoda; class Insecta; order Hymenoptera; family Ampulicidae; genus Ampulex; species Ampulex compressa. The sequence continues at coordinate 64,339 of JBCFXI010000822.1, forward strand.
AATTTTTGTCGGTGTAATCCTTTTTTTACTCGAATCTTGGGCGATAGTCATAAAAGGTTTTTATGACTTTTGATTGAGCAATGAATATGCTTCGGATGTTTCACAGCTTGATGTGAATTTGATAACGCACCTTATCTTTAGGTTTTATAATGTCAAAGGGATTTTGAAGTTTTATTTAAACTGGGTATTGATAAAGTAAAACATAGTTCGATCAATGGATTTAGATTAGTGTATTTGGTTAATTTGATTTGTTGTTCGCGATTCGAGTGTCTTGGTATTTAGTCGTGATGGACAAAATTTACGAAGGATTCGTTATGATGAAGAAATTTGTCACGGCCTGCCAATCGGTGACGAACGATTTTTTCTTTAATCGTTTGAGTATCGAAGCAAAAGTAAATAGCTTTATTTTGCTATGAAAAAAATTCAAACAATCTCAACATTTCTTCGAATATTTCTAACAATACTGTACCCATTACGAATGTCACACAAACTTGTAGAATTTCAAGATTGTTCATTACTCTACTATATTACTTTAAGATCGTTTTATTACAATACACGGCTTGTTTTATTTGCAACCAAAATTGAAATAAAACCTTGTTAATAACGAAGTTCAGGTAAAACAAATCATCTACACGTACCCACGTGATGTCCGGGCCGTTGGGGTGTAAAATTGGATGAGGATTAGGGTCGATGAGTCCAAGGTATTGTAAGGCCTGAATGGTATCTGAAAAGCCCTTGAATCTCAATGTACCGCGGAGGACGGTGTCTGCTGTATGGATTCCATAGAGATCCCTGTAGATCGTGCTATCCCGGTTCGGAAATCCTTCGAGAGCAAAGCCAGGAAGGAAGTCGAGCTCCTGGACCGTCGACATTAAGTCGCCACCACCGGATATTTCCACTTCCTGAAGGAAAATCAATGACCAAAACAAGACATTGGAGTGATCGAGTTTACAGTGGAACTTCGTTTTCGTATCGAATAACAACTACGAATAATTAAACTATTTCTATGAAGATTATACGATAGCGATACTACTACGAGAAAGTTGTTTCACTTCTATCAAAATGGTATATACAAAATCTTCCGATTTTTTTTTAACAACAACCAACAAATATTAGTGCAACTGGTGTATTCATGTGTTATAACAGCGAAGAAGTATTAGTGAAATTGGTTTATACTTGTGTTATAGTTCCGAGGCGAAAGTATTTTTTATGTAGAATATCTTTAAACTAAGTCAAAGGACGCATTGGTTAACTTTCTGTTTTCAATCTGCTCTGCTAGTATTACGCAAGACGCTGTACATTTGAAGAAATCCAGAAATCCTCACCTGTCCTGCGTGATGGTACTTCGCAGGTGATAAAGTATTCAGTAGCGCACCTCTGGGTGACCAGCTGAATTTATATCGAAGAGGATTGTAGGAACATTCCGGCGCAGGTAGGCCTCCGCACCAGGACACAAAGGACTCTATCTTACCTCCAGCCTGTCTCACGTCGTCGAAGCACTCCAGTGCCAGCAAGTGGTCGATACCAGGATCCAGACCCACTTCGTTGAGTATCGTGACACCCGCTGCTTCGGCTCTGTTGGACGAAGTTTATGGTAAACTACTTTCAAGACCTCATCATTTAAAGGTCAGTGTATGATATTTATTCGGTCGAGGAGTAAAGCAGTAAAACTGCTGCTTACGAATAAACATCATTTACTGATCTTTACGATCAAAAAGTAATACAAAAACCCTCCTTATCTAATTTCGTTGAAGCATGAAACAAGCGTTCTTTGTTCCTATGATAATTCCTCCGGAGAATAATTTGACGCAAAGAACAATAATTTAAACCGCCAGTTCACTTGTACGCTCATAGTAAAGTAACAAAAAATGAATACCGCAGGAAATTGATTTACAAAAAGTGCTATCAAAAGAATCACATCGATGATCCAGTGTTCTTTAGTCGATAGTCTGCGAAAGGTTTTGTTCGAATCATGTGGAAGCGTTGAATGTCGCGCTAACCAAAAATCGTCATTTTATATTAATATACTTAATCAATAAAATACCATATACAAGATTGTTTATATCGATCTCCGTCATTAGTAGATCCACGAAATATCGCCTCTATTTTCGCCGGTCTCCGAGTTTAAAAAGGTCAAAGATCGCTAATCCGAACAATGGATGAACTCCCTTATCGCGCAATTGGCTCAACAATTATTGCCTTACCATCTTCAATATTTTTCTCTTTTTCCTTTGTACTTTGTTTTCAGCATCGACTTCTAAGGTAATTTTCCCTACTATTTAAGATGAATTCTGAGCCACCAAAGTTACAGTATACATATCGCATGGAATGTGACCATCAGTGATGGACGAGACTCGAAGCCGGATATCCCATGTGGAAGTCAAAGCTGAAGATCCACTGCACTATCGTAGCTCTCCAATGCTGTTTTTACAGAAAGAAATGCACTCACTCTTGATGCAGAGCCTTGACTTCATCGTTCATATAGCTCGCCGTCACCAGATGAGTCCTGGCTTCGATGCACGCCTTGGCGATTACGTGGTGCAGGGAGTAAGGCAGAAGGGAGACAACGACGTTGGCGGAGCCGACCATCTCTTGCAAGGTGTCCGGCCTTTCCAGGACGTTCAAGAAGACGGACTCCACGCCTGGGAAGCGGTTCGCTAGGGCGTCAGCCTCGTCCTTCAATTGCGAGGCCACCACCAGCCTTACGTTGCCGTCCCTGTGGAGATATTCCACGAGAGGTGCGGACACATATCCAGCGCCCAGAACGACCACCTGTCGACAGGTTGTCCTTTGTTTATTCCTCATTTTCTCTTAAATTCCCAAGGCTGTCGTAACATTTTCTATACTAGACTTTTTCTATACTTTCTACGCTTATTCAATTATTATATAATATTAATATACTTGTTAATATAATATTATATAGTTATATAATATATAATAGTGACTGTAATATTAATATATTTCTATAGTTTCGTTCTTCGTTTATCTCTTATGCTTTATCCTCTATTCCTTATATGTTAGATTAATCCACATTTCGTACTTTGCGTTACACTGCGTATCAATACAAATGTATAATAATTAAGGCTTATCTCTTGTATTTAATAATAGGGAGCGTAATGACTTTTGCACCGAATCCTAATAGTTAATTTCATTTCTATCATTTTTTTCGATGAGAAGATAAGGAAGGGAGAATCTTGTGGCAAGATTTCAGCGGTTGTTCTTCCATTATATTTCAATTCTGATATTACGATGTACTTCTGTACCTTATATAATATCTCATGCCCGTACCGTGTATTTGATACTATGTACAATATATGAAAATAGAATTCTATTCCCCACTACTGTCAATCCTCGTTATATGCGGTGACTTCAATTGCAGTTATAAGGTTTTAATCTAGTTATATATTTATCGTTTAATCTAGTTGTACTTCACATTGCAGTTATAAGGTTATCATGAGTTCCTCTGTTTGTTTATCAACTCGTTCATTCAGTTTTCAATATCGATCTTTAACATCACCCATTGTGTACGTTATTAGTAAGATCAAGTTCTGAGTCATGAGAAACTGCAGTACACATTATCGCGTGGAAAAAGCCCGGGGGCGATAACTGGGACTGAACCTTGGATTCCTCAAGGTCGGAGCCCTTATTTACTGTATCATCACATTCCTCTTGAAGTATCCGACTTGTTCATTTGCATTTTACCGCCGATTGTCACGCTTACTTCACTGAGTGTCTAAAGATACTCCTGAGTACTCGATATGCGGGATTTAAGTTGCTATGATAAGATGAAACTAAACTGCGATAGTCGGGAATGATACGCGACAAATTGAAACGTATGCGTGCATCGAGCCACATTATGTCCTACGATCAAACAATGTTGCAGTTCATCATTCAGTAGTGATATAATGCAAGAGTATTATGATTATAGCAGCTATAAATACACAGGTGATAATGAAATTTAATTGTAATTCTATGGAAATTTCAATGAGAACGAATGTCATGTCGAATCAAAGGTTATATAGTTCAAATCGCGTCGATTAAACAGAGTTAAAGGAAACCGATATCACGGTCCGAACACTGTGCCATTGTATCCAAAGTGCGACTGCAAATCTCAAATTCAGCTGCCAAAAAACTGAATACGTCTAAAGTAATCCTCAGTTTTCGTTCAATATCATCGATACTAACGGTCGTAAAGTGTATTTGAAATTTTCCTCCAAAATCACCTATGCATGGTAAATTTAATCAATAGAAGTTATTTAAATAAGTATTAATTAAAAAATGTCCAAAAATTAATTTGTTCATTTAGACTCCCACTTCTAAAATAGAAAACGAATGTAGTGTTATCTACCCAACCTGTCGCGATAAATTCGTGGCTACTATAGGGTTAATGAAAGAAGAAGACAGTAGCTTGATTACCGTTTTGGTTTGCGTCTCGCCATTTTCGGCCTTGTGCCTGCTGCGCATGTTGAGCTGCCTCAATTCCTGGATATATTCGAAATTCGACGTCAGCTTTCCATTCGATGCGATTATCGCGCCATGGACGGCCGGTGTGAAGTTGTGCTCCTCCAAGGGCTTCTTAGCATCGGACTTAATAATGTCCAGGGCGTAGGGATACAAGAGATTGCCGAAAAAGTCAGTGGACTCTTTGGGCAACTGTGTTGGCATATTGTCTATCGAGCAAACCAGGACTCCAGGGCCCTTGAACGATTTCGTGTCCTTGTTGCGGTCGGCATCGTACAAGCAGAATGGCGTGTCGATCGTCGTGCATTCGTTCATGAACCTGCGAAGACGGATGAAAGGATTAAACTGCAACGTTTCTGTATTCTAATACATTAAGTGAACATTGTCATTCCCCTGGATTATTAATTGAAATTTCCAAAATTACAGATCACTCGGAATTAATAATATCTCTCGCTCAAGAAGTGATATTAATTCCTTTTGAATCTTCGAAACGTCATTTCTGAGCGACTTGACTTTGAGGAGAACACGCTACTTCAAACGAAGAATGTTAATTTTCTGTCATCTCTTAATTACATACCAGAACGTTTAATTAGATGCTTTGGAAGTATTGATCAATATCCTTTATGAGCACACGACGTGTACGAGCAACTCGATTTGTACGTAAATAATTACTCATGCACGTCGCTTCCTTGCACGCTATTTGACGCAAGAAGTCTGTTTGTCCTATAAACCAACCAGAATCCACGTTGGCGGAGACTCGTCGTGAGGAGATAAAGAGAGGAATCCACGATGCATGACCAACATCAAGCTCTTCTTTCAACTGACCACGAGGAACGTTACGATTACGCGCGACGTATGTTAAACGACGCATGTAAACATATTGACATGTAATTCGACGATAAAACCTAGTCACACTCGGCCCGGAGAGACCTTACGTCATTTCTACGACTGAAATCGCACAACAATTCCATCGGCTTCCTTATCGCCCAACTCACTTTTTCCCTCAGAAAAACTTCTCATTATCGACCGCCTCGAACATGTTTTCCCGTTGTTCCGGGTAAGGGTACCAAGGCTCTCGCAAATGCGGAGTCAAGAGTTCTGGCCAAGTCTCGTGAATGAATATTCGCCTGGATAAACGCTCCAACGTTCTGCCACATTCCATTTCTTCTTCCACTTTAATGATTTCACTCAACAACGCCCCGTACAATGAACCGTGCTACTGTTTCTCGCTTTGCAAAACATCGAATTGTAAGAGTACGGATCGGAGGCACCGAATGTGGGATAAAATAATCTACCTCGAGAATAATCTAGTCTCAGAGACTAACAGCCTCCTTCGCTGTAAAATGAATACATACAAGGCGCGTAGGAATTTTAAGTGTCCTACACCTTCGAACGCGCGAAGGTGTACGTGTGTCTGTGCATAGGAAAATGCATAACTAGGGTACTGCGAGGACGGTCAAATTTAAATAGCCTACTTTCAAAAGTCGTGAAGAATAGTCGAGTTTGAGCTGCCGTAGAAGAAATACCTTTGCGTTACGGAAAATCTAATGCTTCCCCTCGTTGCTCCTCTGGGCCTCTACCTTATGTTGTTTCATATTGTCCACCTCTTACAGTATAGACAAATCTGTGTCGTGTCGAGGGTCCAGTCTGGGTTATTAGAAATATCGAAAGGGCTGTTCTTACTCGATGCTGCCACCAGGATCCGCGGAGATGTCGCAAATGGCCAGCATTCTGTGAGGCAGGGCGGGCGCTCCGACGGAGATCGGAAGCCAGGGAGTGTTAGCGGGCCTCAGTAGGTACTTTGCGTCGGGTATCGTCAGCAGTTTTGGGGAATCGACCGCCCAGTATATGCCATTGATGATCACCGAGGCGTAAGGCGCTATTTTCTTGCTGAAGGTGGAGATGTATCGTTCAGGATGCTTGTCGTATTCTTCAGGATCGAAACCTCCGCCGTCTATCCTTTCCAAGTGATGCCTGCGTCGTACTTCGCAGCCGTAAATCTTCGTGGTGTCTAGGACATTGAGGCAACAGAATGATGGACGAGAAGATTTTGAAGACGATGAAGCAGTTAATAAAGGAGTGTTTTGTATTTAGTGTGTACGATCCTTAACATTTTTTTTATCCTTTATCCTTCTTTTGTCATTTTTGGGGACCATTAAGATTATTTGGCCAGCAAATAACTGTCAACGGATTATCGTGCAATGACATATAAGTTTGCACATTCGCGAATAATTCCAGACATAATGTATAGGGATGGTTAATTTTCTAAAAGAAAACAACGCGCGAGATTCTTACGTATATCCAAGAATTACAACAAGCATCTACTCGCGTCCTATGTATTCAGCATATCTTTGAGAATCTCAAGTTGCAAAACTATTATGTGAGAAAATACCGGACCAATGAAAGCGTTTCTACCTTTGTGATACGTAGTTTCTAAATTCCTTTTGTAATTCCTAATGAATAAGAAAGACGAGTTTTTAACAAATTCCTTTCCAAGGCAGATATTTAGCTTCATGTTTACATAGTCATACCATATCGAGTAGGCAAGAATTTTGCGATATATAAATAGACTTCTACCAGAAGATAAGATGTGCGCTCAAAACGATCACTAACGGTGTTCCTCCAAATCTCTAGTTTAACACTGATAAGAAGTACAAGAATTCTCCAATATCCACGCTACTCTCAACACTTTCCATCCAGTCCAATAATGCCATTTGGCATCATCCATATAAGCTGCTTCTACTAACCAAGTGCCTCTAAATTTCTTTTCCTTCAAAATTATTATCTTTTTAACAAATTTTAATTTTTTTTAAATTTTTTAAATTTTTTAAAAATTTTTTAAATTTTTGTTAGAAAATATTAATTTTAAAAAAATAATAATTTGGGCCAAAAAGGGGTTGAGCCCCTAAAAATTCGTCGTCCGCTTTACGAGGCGTGATTTCTTTCCTTTACCTCTCTCCTACTCCTACTCTCAACACTTTCCATCCAGTCCAATAATGCCATTTGGCATCATCCATATAAGCTGCTTCTACTGACCAAATACCTCTAAATTTCTTTTCCTCCAAAATTATCTTTTTAACAAATTTTAATTTTTTTTTAAATTTTAGTTTTTGTTAGAAAATATTAATTTTAAAAAAATAATAATTTGGGCCAAAAAGGAGTTGAGCCCCCAAAAATTCGTCGTCCGCTTTACGAGGCGTGATTTCCTTCCTTTACCTCCGTGCTCTGCGACCTTTCTTAACATCTCAGGAGGCACGTATTCATGGGGTAGCTCCTGGAACACCTCCTGGCCGCCTTGGCTGACGTTACCGCTGCCCGTGAATACAAAAGTCAGGGGGCCAATAGACTTTGGCATGGCGCCTAACGCTATCTCGTAGCCGGCGCCACGAATCGCCTGTCGAGCCATAGCCGAATCCCGATAGTTGTGCGCTGGCCCAATGTGCTGGTGGCAATTTGCGTTTTATAAAGTCACTACGAAAAGCGGAAGGTCGAAACGTGCTTCGAGCAGCTTGCTCGGAAATCACGAGTGCGTATGTAAATGATAATGGACATGTAAGCTTGCGTATAGCAGGTATGCGAATGATAATACAAGCTTGCCTTTGAGATAGAGAGCGAGATATTTGTTATATGTAAAGTTAAGTGCATCGTAAATAAGCAGATACTCGCGCAATCTGGAATAGATTTGGGGACCGTCGAAGCGACTTCTCAGTGAGAATGTTGTCCCATCGAAATCAACCAAAGTCGCGTCGTGGATTTTAATTCTGGACATTAATTTCTCAACGGTCCGTCTGTCTTGATAATTGGAACGTGAGCAACTTGTGGAAACTCGTCGAGTAATGCGATGCGATTATACGGATGGGACGCAACATTGCAAGCTGACTTTAGAAAGTTTGCGCGCCAAGGGCAACTTTGACGATCTGATTAATAACGAGAGCCGCGTGATTAAATTCATTTAAAGTCACCGGGGCGAGAAGTATTTGTGGAGTGTTCGCGTCTTGGATTAAAAATTAATGTTCGAACCAGGGCGATACGAGTGATGTTTGCAAGGCTGAAATCAACGCATTTCTTAGAAGTGAGTCGTACAGATTATGGTCTATCGGGAAAGTGCAGTAATTCGGGGAAAAGATTCTGACGGAATATCCAGTCGTAGCGAAATATTGCGAATTAGTTATTTCCCTCGGTGGTGTAAAAAATCGAAAACTTACGATAATTCGCGGAGAGTGCGCTACAGGAAAGTGGTTTAAGAGATTAGATAAAGCGACTAAGGTCGGGGGAAATGCCACGTGCCTACTTAGCAGTCTTTTAAAAAACGTTTCACGCGCTATTTTAGGACACTGTGATTGATATTGTATCTAGTATGACTAATATTATATCTACGACGATTCTACAACATATAGGATGTCAATACACATCGATATAAAGGCAGCTAAAAATTGTTATTTCTGGCTCGAGAAAATACGCGTTACGTAACGAAAGAAACACATATTATACATGTGGTATATAAATATTACATCAAGTATAAAATATTTTTGTTCCATCATAGCCTATTCTGTAAAGCTAGTTTTTTTTTAAGAAACCAGAATCAATATACGACACGCAACTGGAATTTCCTCTGACGTCCTTAGCCTTACATCGATACACTGCAGCGCCTTTCCACAAACCCGCATTCCCTCAATCTTCGCGTATTCTCATTTTTCTCGCCCATTAATTAGGCATCCAGATTAATCATCTGCCCTTACGTTAACACGTTCACAAAACTGTTCTCAATATAAATATACTCTCCACATATTAGATTCTGTCATAAATAAATATCAACTGAATAATCAAACTCAGCGCCACTATATAGCAAGAACCTTTATGACCGTTGAATAATACATACTTGATATTCTTCAGAAGCTAATAACATCATTTGTACTGTTAAATAAATCACTCTAGCAGTGCAATCTAAACGCTTCTCGAAATTCAACTTACTCTTCCCCTTTCCATTTTCAACCAACTATTAATGTATTAAGTATTAAGTATAAGTATTAAGATTAAAAAAAAAAAAAAACAACACAAAAACACAACTTTACACTATCTCCTCGTATTTCCTTTACGGAGTTCATCCATTGGACAAACGAGCGGTTGGTAAATCTACATCCCGCTAATTCATGCCAACAGGCAAGGCGACTTACCATGAAGGGCGTATGGTGTCCCAAGGCGAGGAGCCTGAGTCCCATACCGTGCAATATATTCACCATGCCGGCCACACCGGCGTACATTCCGAACGCGACCACCCTCTGGCCATTGACATCGGTCAGCTTCTCGTAATCCAAGAGGCGTATGTTCTTCTCGAGAATGGCGTCCAGGAGAGGCATGTTGCTCTCCTGGGCCTTGATCGTGTGCGAGAAGAAGCAGTAGGTCTTGTTCGATATCAGCTGGTCCACGGGCACCTGCTTCACGCCGAAGATGACGGAGGCTGAGCTGATGTCCTCCTGAAGGACGGCACCAGCGGCCTGATAGGCCTGCGCCGGGTAGGCCCTCCTGTTGCTGGGCTGAACGATGACCTTGACGCCAGCTCTGACCAGGCGGCGGACGTTGGCAGGCGCGAGAGGCGCCCTGCGCTCCCATACCGATTGATCCTCCCGCCTGATGGCTATCACCCTGCCCTTCAGGCCCTAAGCATTCGGACACTTTAACACCTTGACTGCCAACAAGGGGATATAGCGCGATAAGGATAAGGACGAGGACTACGAAATATCTCGCTTTTTCTCTTCCTTTGAAAATAGTAGAAATACCACTGCGAAATAGCTGATGACCGATATTGTATTTAACACGTTCCGTGCCGCGTGGGGCGTATAGGCCTCACGCTGAATTCTTTATTTGGACTGTTTGGAATTGTCCTTGCAAAATGAAAGAGGAAGAAGGAATCGTTTGTTATCGATTATAGAAATCGTGAGAGACACACCCTGCATGGCTTGAACGAAAATCAGAAATAAGTGCGAAAGTGAGGGGAAATCGATCGGACGCGGAACGTGTTGAAGAAGTTTCGATGTTTTATTCGAAAGAAACTTTTGGCGCGTAGGGCAGGACATTCGTGATATTTATGGCAGCGGGCGTGTTGAGGATTGAAAGGAGTATCGTTATGATTATCGATTTAATCCGTTTCTTTCCGAGGTAAATTGGCTGCAGCGTGGAAAAATTCGAGTAGTGTTCGCGGGATGAGAAAAGAAACGGCAAGAATGGTTACGTAACGTGCGATATACGCGAATTCGTGGTTACGTAATTAATCTCGAAAATTATAGAAATGCGGATACTGAGAACGCACAGCGCGTATGAACACGTTTATGGTCTTGCACGAGTGTTTCTTTGACAGCCTTTTCGTAGTAGAATATTAAATGCCTCGCGCGGTTTGTTTATTACTGTTAAAATTGTACTGCGCGTGTCACAATTTTTTATTAGGTTTCTGGAGAATCTGGTCACAATCCCTGCGGCGACTGTATGCGCATATAACAATAATAAATATTGCGGTTTATTCGAGAAGTTACGCAAAGTTTTTTACGCAAAGTTACGCTGGAAGTATGGAAGTAATTTACAAATTAGATTTACATAAAAGTCGAGTTACATCAAGATTTATGGACCAAATTACTTTCGCAGATTGAAATGGTACTCTACAGAGTAAGAAAATATTTACGTATAATAGAATATATTCTTTAATAAAACGGGTGAAATTAAGTTATATAGGTGAAGAGAATTGTTGAAAAGAAGACATTCGGCCTTGCGTTCGAAAGAAGTGGATTGAGGCTCCACAATACAAAAGGTGTTACGTAATTGCCGGTGCCTCTGGTCCTGGCGACAATGATCTTAGACCAAAGAAGAAGATTGAAAAACCAGGATACAACATTTTTTCTACATCTTCACGAATCAGAAATCTGTGCTTGAACGTACGTACGTTCAGTACATGCGTGCACATTCAAATTAGCTCAAACTACTACAACGCTCGTCGTCCACGTATCTTATAAAGACTCGACGGAACAATAAAATGTCACGAAACCACATTACTCAACGATAGGCACTCTTAAATCGAGCAAAACAACCAAGTCTAAAAGAATCGCACGAAGTGCCAAAATCGTAGACAGATCCAATATAGAATACAGAGCTTATCTGGGTGTGGTGATAATTGTTCACAACCACGGAATCCTACAGTCGCTCTTAATCGACGATAAGTACTTTCGAACTTACGGGGATCTCGAAAAGGACGGAAAAATCAAGGAAGACGATCGTGGATCGTGCAAGGAATGCGGAGGATCCCCGATCGACACGCGATTCTCCTTTTATCCTGCGAGTCTTGACCCACAATTGCGCCCGCCGCTGCACCCGCTATCGGCGTTAACGGGTGTTAAAAGCGATACATAAATAAATGTCGGGCTTACGCTGATGCAGCGGACGCCGGTAGCGGCTGTGTGCGTCTGACCCCTCAGAAGCATATTCGCGTCGCGGTTGTACTTGAACAGGCTCAGGATCCTCATTTTCAGGCTCTTCAGAGCGCGGCTCAGGGACAACGGGGTGTTGCGTGCCTTGGGGAGAATCTTGTCGGCTGGTGCGCCGGACGGTCACTGCTCTCGCCGGAGGATAGAGAAATTAACGGGGGAAACGATACTCTCCTCGAGCAACCGTCATTAAGCCACTGTGTTAAGCCGTGGCCACGGTATTACTATGCCGACACTGCGCGGGTCAGTGAGGTCGGCGAAGAAGTCAGAAAATATTACAACATTATTTGATAAACCGGGATGCGCGTCCTTATCGGCACCGTCGACCTTCCACGCTTCCACCCGAGGCTTTCTATTGCTGGCCGGGGTCTAACCCTGGAAAAATTTCTATCCCATTGTACCTTTTATCTCCGCGCGCAAGAGAGAGAGAGAGAGAGAGAGAGAGATAAGTCTAGGATCGACATGCGCCAGGAATAGGTCGCTTCTGAGCTGGAGGCCCGATATCGGCCTGCCAATACCCTGCGCAATTACCGCGAGAAACTCCGCGGCGAGGTATTGCCACGAAAATAAAGAGGAGGCCTCCGCGGATCAAAAAACGCCCACCGTGAGTAATCGCTTTATTATCGTAAAAGGCTTGATGTTACAACATTATAGAAATTGATAAATACTGTACAAAGATTCGGCCGCGAGCGGTGCACGAGAAGGGATTCGGACGTGTTCGCAGGGTGTCAGGGGGGTTCAATTGGACTGCGCCTTGATCGACAAGTACATCTTATTCTTGATGGTCTGCTTCGTGGGATTGATTTTCTTCAGGATCTGAGTCATTATGTTGACGAGCTGCTCGGACGTTAGTCCGGTCTTCTTGGACTTGAACTTTTGGAGCAACTCCGTGGTAGTCATCGGTTTGCGCATGAGGTAGCGTCTAACCGCGTCCTCCGTGATTCCGGATTCGCTGCGAGGAACGATCGATGAAAATTAAATGGCTAATCACGCGAAACACATAGCGAAATTAAGATTAGTCGAGGTGCGTGCGATCGATGATGTTACCTTGCTCCTGGAATGTAAGAGGTCACTGGCACCAGGTTAAAGTTGTCCAATTTCAATTTTTTCGCTTGAGACAAGTCTGGCGAGCCGGATTGCTTCCGCTTCAGAGGATCTGCCATGCTCGCTGCGGCAGGCGTGGGCGTTGCTGATCTCGAGCTATGCGCGCTGTTCGACTTCTTGTGTTCCTTCTCCTTCAAGGTGTCGGACTCCGATCCCGAATCGCTGGAGAAGTCGCTCGAGGAATCTTTCCCCGGTAGCGACTTTTTATCCTTTTTCTTCGACTGTTTCTTCTTTTTCTTCTTGTCCTTCTTCTTGTCCCCGTCCTTGCTCGCTTTATCTTTATCCTGTAAGCATCGATTTCGTGAATGGATCGAACTCGAAAGGCGCAATGAACAGACGCGATAATCGTATTCCTTGTTCGATTAAGCATTAGGGAGGTTCTGTAAAATCTTACTTTGTCATCCTTTTCTTTATTCTCCTCGTCCTCGTCCTTATCCTCGTCGTCCTTCTTGTCCGTTTGCTCCTCGTCCTCCTCCTCCTCGTCGGATCTCAGTAATTTCCGCAAGGCGTCCTCCTCCGCCACGGATTTGATTTCCTTCTGCTGTTCTAACTCTGATTCGGAATCGGAAGAATCGGATATGTAGTCGCACTCCCTGCCTTCCTCGTCGCCGTCATCGCTTTCCTCAAAGGCCTCATCGTCAGAGGCGTTCTTCTTCTTCTTCTTCTTTTTCTTAGCATCGACTAGGATCAGAGACTCGATTAATCACAGTCGACATTGGCAAGGTTATTTAGTCGTTCCATGTTGAAAGGTAATATATATCGTTGCTACTGTAATCCTCAGAATTTCGCTAAACTTTCCCAAAGCAAATTTTTTTTCTACCTTCCTTACTTGTTATGGAGTACGATATTCTTGCGAAAGTCATTTTGAAGTAGTTAGTAATGAAACAGAATGAGAAAATGCAGCGTAATGGTGGTATATAGTATGTTGTATACCTTTTCCCTTCTTCTTCTTTTTGCTCTCGTCCTCCTCTTCGGAAGCCTTTTTAGTCTCATCCTCGTCGCTACCAGAGTCATCGTCGTCGCTATCCATCCACTCGTCCATTTCTGATATCTTCAGCTCCTTCTCTTTCTTTCCAGGTCTCTTACCCTTTCCAGCCTCCACCAATTCTTCCTCGTCGCCACCCTCTTCGTCATTTCTCAGTCTCTTTCGCAACATCAGGGAGAAGTAATTCATTACTTTGTTCCTACGACTAAACTCCTGCTCTGCCTCTTCCGCGCTGAGGGCTTTGTACCTCTGAATAGGCTGAAAGTTATACCTACGCGTGGAAGTTCGATGCCTTTGAGCATGTGGTTTCTCTATCGCTAAGAAACAAAAGGACTTACCACTCGTGCAATGGAAACGCCTCTATTGCACCATCAGGAGCATGCGTAAAGACATAATATGCAGCATTTTCGCTGACGCCACCCTCTCTTATTCCCTTGAATTTCTTCCCTGTCTTACCACCAGATTTTAGGATCCAAGGCTGATCCTCTGGCTTATACTTTCTACTGGTAATGCCAAACTTTTTTCTCCTTGCCTCTTCCCTGGCATCTCGACCAAATTCAGATCCTGCGCCAAATTTGGGCATCTCCTCCTCCATTCCCTTGTACTCTTTCATGTTATTTTCCCGTTCCATCTTGACTTGCGACCATTTGGAAAAATCAACGTTCAACGTTGCGTTAAACCTCATAACATTGTGCTTCTTTTTACTGTTTCTACAATAGGGTAAATAAAAGATAGAATATATGGTCTAACGTGTTAGAATGTTGGTAAGAAATGTAGACAGAAAAGAGTTTGATCTATTCCTAGCATTTCCCATCGTTCGATACATAATATTTCAAATCGGTACTCCATTCTCATGTGAATCTGTTAAATTAACTGTATTTCTACAAAGCGATTACACGATCATCGATTTTTTACCAACCATATGATTATTTAAGAATATAACCCTACTAAACAGTGGTGGATAAAGGAAAATATAAGAATTGTGATTATGCTAACTTTGGTACTCTGATGCTGAATTCTTGCACCGACGGACCAACGGCGGCCTAGAAAAAAAAGTCTTATTACATCCACACATCAAACCCAATCGTTTTTTATTAAGTACTCTTTCAATTTAACCTCTTCGAGATTACACATTTCTACTTTGTACTCTATAATAAACACACCTTAGGGGCTGCGGTAGAAGTCATGGTGTTAGATAAAAATAAACATTCTTTTATTAAAGAAAGTTATATCGTGCTTGGTTTTGCTGTAAATAAACTGACATAACAGAAACAACGCGCCTCAATGATCTGCACCTGCTGTATATCACTGAACAAGCGCTGTACGAAGTGCCGTTCCGTTTCGATAAGGGTGCGCAGGAAGCACTAGCAAACTCCGAATTGACTTTGGGAGCCCCTGGTGGAGAAATCGAGAAGCTTCTGAGAAACGAGCCCGCGGTAACCGAATAGTGCCATAGTATGGTCAGCGAGCACCAGCGCAAATTCACCCCCTAACCGACATCAAAATGTATCTCGCTGCAGGGGAAGATAAAATCGAATTGTATTTGGGTATCTAGGATTAAGAAGATACAACCGTGTTTTTGCAGAAACTCTGAATTTATTGTTGAACAATTCTCAACTCTATATACAATGTTCGTGCTTATCAAATATGTCCAAATGAATTTTACAGCTCCGCAGATATTAGCTCGCTGTTGCTGACGATCTTGAGAACATACAGGCGGTCCTCGACTTTCGCATAATTCGCTTTTCGCACATTTTTAAAAATGCAACTTTTTAAGCCCTTACGATCGGATGTCCCCTCTAAGAGAGTATCAGACTTCAGCCATCAGCTTACAATGTTGTTCCGATGAAGAGGTCAAAACAGTTTCACTGTTGCATTAGGGCGTGCGTCAACGTGTTATGTGCTTTGTTAGCGTATTTGTTTATGCTTAAATATTTCGCTCTTATAAATTGATAAATGTGAGTAAAAAACGGAGAAACTGCAGTGTTGATACGAGCGAAAAGAAATTATGGACTCATAAACTTCATAGGATCGAGACAAAGATGGACATAATTAAACGTTCTGAAAACGGTGAATCTTTTGCTTCAATCATCAATCGCACACCATTATACATACTATACCTTACCTCTCTCCACCATCTTGCTACCGAAGTTTCAAACCCTACGAAATTTCATACCCACCGAGCAATACCGACATCTATACGCTCGCAACTGAGCTAATATTTACCGACATCTACATGCCTGCAACTGAACTAATATTTACCGACATCTAGCAGTGACTAAGAATAACACTCCCCAAACTTTTACCGACATTTAGCAGCTATTACCAACAACTTTCCCCACTCCCCTCTGAAAAGGGCTGCCAGCACGCCGAAGTGGTGTAGAACCGCCACACACTCTATTCATGAATAATTTCGATTGCGATTGTTTCTTATAATAAAATAAGGAACAATCTATTTATCTAACAGGAAGGGTATACAGATAAACAAAGATGTAATAATTTTCCAATATACACGCACGTACACGCGCATTGTATATGATATATATAATTACTTATACGGGCATTAAAATATACAACTAATCGCATATCGTATGACAATATGTATATGTATATACAATATTTGACATGTCAAATAATTCACAAATAGATCTGCTTCCCCGCTGCCTCTCTTGTACACATATATCTTTCTGGTCAACAGATAACAAAGGCGTGAAATATGAAACTTTAAATTTACATGAGGAAAAAAAAAAAGAAAAATTTCCAACGTGTAGCACGTGCACGCGGCCGACCGACGACATTATGTACCTATCCAACAATATTTTCACGGTCGCACCGCGATGACATAGCACAGTACAAAACGACAGTTGTCCCTTCAACAGCGGCGTTACCTCCACGATAGGGACGCATGGCATAAAATCCTTGATCGAAATATCACCGCTCACTAATCATCTTCTGTATTATTACAATAGGTGAGGATACGTGTGTGTATATATAACCCAGTCAGTTGCTAACGCTATAATTAAAAATCATATATATGCACACACATATTGTAATATGTATGTATATATCTATAAATACATGTGGGCCATCCCATTTTTTTTTAATCTATCATAGTCCACTCTTATATTAATAAAGGCATGTTATGATTGAGCACGTACGCTAAGGCATGTATTCTTAGGATAGTCGATGCAACAAACTATGCATATCCTCGTAATGAGGCTACCAATAAAACATAATTCCATTATGCCATTTGTTAAATTAATTTCTTAAGTATTTAATACGGGATTCGAATAAAACCTCAAGCCGCGGCATAACTATCGAAGCTATCTTGTTGCCTATAATGCACCATTTTAGAAACGCCTTTACAACATACGGTCAGAATATTTTTCACGAATTATAATATTTGTAAATAAATCGGGTACCATCGAAAATTATTTTTAATTACAGCGCGTCGTATGCAGAAAAGAATTTGCATGTGCCTTTATTATATTAGGTGCAGACTAGGTGAGTGGATTAAAATGGGGCAGCCATTCTGAGTATATATCTATTTCAGATTTATAAAATCCTCTTACATGACACAGCTGTCATAAGAGGGACTTGTATCTTCAAGAATAATACGGTGGCTAAAGGCATCGTTTGTATAACACAGAATAAGTTTGTATAAAATATTCAGAACACTGTAATATTCGGATGCCATTCAGAAATGTACCACTGCTTAGTATTCGGTTATTAAACTGTCCATTCGTATATAATCGTTCTGTCTAGCATGTACCGTTTAGTACATGTTACTCTTTAAACATTTTTAGATTTATCCCATTGATTGGCGTCCGTCACCCATATCTCAATCGCTTTTTAATTTTGATCGATAATTGGCTACTTATTCCACTCATTCACCCCTCAGTTATTTATAGGTATCCAAAATATTTACAACTTTTCTCGCAGGTATTTTCTCCCCTGCCGTTCCAGACTCAAATTCGCTCTCCCTCTGGAATACAGGAGAAATCTTTTAAAAAGAAAAAACCATTTCTCTCAAACGTGGTGGTTCAGTCATAGTCAATCGTTTTAGCTAGCCTGGATATATCATCGATTCTAACAACCGGTTTATATCCAAAAATTCAATTACTCTCAGGACTGCCTTCTATCTCTCCTTCGCCGTCCCCCTCTTCGCGTGTCATCCCTTCTATAGGGGCTGGTGTGTCTTCTATGTTGGACATATTACTGGATGATAATTGTCCCGAACCGGGCGGCACCGACGGCGGACCATTTTGGGCGGCACCTTGCGGAAATCCTGTCTCCGCCGACACCAAATGCGATGGCATGTGGGGCGATGCTGTCTGAGACTTTCTGCTCTTTTCACCTTTCCTCCACAGTGTTATTTCCTACGATCACGAATGAACAAACGTTGCTTCATGGATGAGACAAATTTTTAGAATACGATATTTAAGAATGACCGATGCTTTTCGACATACTTGTTGTTTGAAATATCGACGATCTTCCTCATCCATGAGGACTAAATTGAGATAGTACCTAACGCTGAATTTTTTGTTAATGTCGCGCATAGTTGGTGCTAAATCATACCCTGCTAAAAATACCCTTATGGGGATGGATTCTCCTCTTACAGGCGCGCCGTCCATTATTTCGTATTTGGCTATAGTTTCGTTCTCTGTAAATGTATGAGCACCTGCAAATATGTATTCTGTTTATTGCTTTAGTACAACGGACGATTGAAATAACTTTGTATCGAAACAAAAGATTTTGTCTTTGTTGGGATTGTGCTTTATAAATCGCAGGAAATTAAATTATCACAACAAATAGTTTTATTTCAAAGATTTGCCGTGTATACTGTACCAGAACCAGTGATTTCCCGCTTTATGATGGCTATTTCCATGTGTTTGATTTTTATTCTAACCAACAAAAAATATATTTTCCCAACAATCACGTCTCTTAAGTGATATCTGCAAAAAAGAAATTATATATAGGTTATTTTTCTCGCTAAAATATAGTAATAAATTAGGTAAAACAGGACTCACTTGCTTTTGTTGTACTCAAATTCGATATGCAGACAGTCTTCAATTCCCACTTCCATTTTAATGGGATTATTCATATCTGGATAGGAACTAAGCGTATGCACAACTAATTCAAGTTCTTTAACAATATCACTAAGTCTTCGTACAACCGTCACTTTCAAAAAGTATCTTAGCCGCACATTAGACCCAGTGTAGCTTTCAAACGGTTTTTCCACATTTGCAAACTCAAAAGTATATTGTGTATTGTGTGTTAACTCTCCTGGCCTTGCCAATTCCTTTACTAAGCTGGTGAACTCGTGGTGATTGCCCCTATCATAATACATCTCGATTTGCCCTATAAATTCTACTTTTACACCTTGATGTTCCAACTTACCAGCCTTTCTGAGACTGATATTGATCTGTAAAAAAAAAGCCATCAACAATAATTCATATAATCAATGATCCATATGAAAAAAGCTGATTACATAATACAGATCAGTAATATATATATTGTAAAATATTATCACTTTTGTTGTTTACAAAGATCATCCATATATCAATGGAAACGTTATACAATCAAAACACTGTACAGTTTGAGATAAAAGTTTTATATAGAAAATACGTTAAATGATTAGTCAATTGCAAGCAGTTTTAATCATTCGAACCAATTTCCAACGTATTAAGATTGCGCCTTCGAGAATAGCGATAACACACAAAGTTACGTTGGCGCAGCATACACAAATATGTTGTCATAATACACGCAAACTGTACCGGTATAAATCCTAATGCTCTGCCGCGCCTGGCCGTAATTCCGATATCACAAGTATCAGTAAGCAACACCTACCTTGCCAGATACAGTTTCACCATCATAATACAGCAAGTGGCGCTCTTTCTTGCCATCCTCGGATTTAATGTCCGCGGTTTTCCTGGTCTCCGCACCATCCAGAGTGATCTCTATGTCAGCGGACTGACCGAACCCAAAGAAACTCTGGAGAAATAAAACAGAAGCATTAAATCCAAGACATCCCCTGATACCGTCGGGCGATCGACGAACATGCTACAAGGCGAGGTGGCCACCGACACACGATCCAAAACGTACCATTTTCTGGAAAAAAGGACGAACTCGTGGAAAACGATCGAGCGTACCAACGCACCCGTTTTATCGTGTGTCTGGCCGGCGTCGGTGATCAATGAAAAATCCTCGACGGCAACATCTTTATCCCTCAGAACGGAGAAAAGTTGGGTTATTTTTTGCTCGCTTCCTCCTAAAAGTCACAAGTAGCCAATATGGCCGCGCACTGATGCCCCCACCCTTCCGCACCGCTGTCAAACTCGCGGCCAACGTGGGACACCCGAACGCATCCGGAAATTCCCGATTCTAGTTTTATCTACGCCCGCGCCCGCGACCACTGATGGAACTGTGCTAATGCACCTTGCAATACCATCCAATTATAATAGGATCGAAGGCGTCCACGCGATGTATATTGGTAATACCTGGCCAAACCAATACCTGGAAGTCTATTGGCGACTATCGATAAGGTATCGCAAGGTAAGGAGTTGGGTACCGATGATTGATATATCGGATGCGATCGTCAATATGCAATGGTAACGAAGTATATGCGAACACCGTGAGTGATGTAAGACGCGATTACGATACGGGATGCGCGTGTGTGTGTATTTGAATGCTGATCGTGATGTTCAGTTGTGTAAGTTTGGTATGTGTTTTACTTTCGAGCTTCTGACTACAGATTGCTAATAAGAAATACGTTTGGAAGTCGCTGTATCATGTTGTTTCTATGAGAGAATATATTCTGGTATTTAATACTGTTAAGAAATAATATTTCGCTCACGGTATCATCGCACATAGTATGAATTTCAAGTCTTGGAAAAAAAGGTATGGAGATTAGTATAATGAAAAGCATCGTGATATCTCACGATGACAATGACAATGAGAACATCATAGATCACGCACATCCGTTATATCGATTCAAACTTTCACGCACTCCCGACCCACGACCGTCATCGGTAAACATAAACCATCGGTGCAACAATAGAACGATTAAATATCAATTGAATCCCTTTTAACATCAATGTCACGCAAGTGGCGATTGAGTCACACCAATTCCAAACTAAGTCCCTGTCATTGAATATCTACCGGTAGGAACCAGTAAAGCTCCAGAAAAAAGTTTCCTCGGTGCAATTGTAATAACGATGCTAGTCCCATGGGGAAGCTAATTACGCACGAAATACACCCGAATGCGGCTATGGCTTAACTATCGATTTCATTTGTTGGGCACCCTTATGTATGTGGGTGTGCGTTTGATAAATATTCCACAGGCTAGGACATCAATTGATAACCGTCGTTGCCATCGCTACCCGCGCCTTCATCGCCCCCTCCCCCCTCCACCTGCTCGCTGCTCCTCGTCCCTCTCTCATTCGCGAAATTCCCCGGAGAACGTGCCACCGGGCCGATCATGCACGAGGCCGACCGCCCCGGGGCTTCAGGTGCGTTCGTAATACCGTTCAATGGCGAGCACCGTCGTCGTTTAGGATTCTCGAGTGCCATAATCCACACGTGATAACATGCTCCCTTTTCGGCGCACTGCCGTCCAGCACGAACCGTTATAAACGAGGACGGTCGATTCAGTGACAACCCATCGAACCCGCGTTTATTTATGACCGCTGCATGTGTGCCGACGCCGATTGCGCGACGGTCGACGAAGAAAAAAATCGATCTGGAATATCGGTGATTAGCCGTGCGAATAACGAGGACGATGCCGAGACGATGGTGCGTCTGACAGGCGCCGTTAATCGTATCGTGCCAGGGTACCTCGCCTTGCGATAGTGTGAGTAAGGGGATTAGGTTAGATGCGTTTGCTCTTGCACCCTGGAGCATGTCGTGTGCATCGTATGTACGATTGATTATCGTGATGTTTTTGTTCTCTATCTTTCGTGTATTCTTGTTTGTATATTATGTCCTCTCTCTGTCTCTCCCCCCCTCCCCCCTCTATCTCTCTCACGCTGTCTCTTTCTCTCTCTCTCTATATATCTTTTCTTCTGTTTACGCAGACTAAAGATAATGATCTTTCTGGGACGGAAGGGTGGACGTACCTTTCCTTATGACTGAACGGAACTACAACAGGTCTACGTATAATCCAGGATCATGGATTACGATTATATGCCCTTTCATAGGGAAAAGGATATTCACAACAAGTGCTGTGGCGGGAAGTTTTGGTGCATCAAGGTTGGGAAACTTTGTGATTGGCTTTGAGAATTGGATTTGTTATTTGTATAGCGGTTCATTTTTTAATACGAGTATCTTAAGTTGTATTTATTTGATTCCAGGACATATGTGGCATCATATGCGCTGTTTTAACGTGGCTGCTGATAATCTATGCGGAGTTTGTGGTGATGGCGGTTATTCTTATCCCTAGCATAAATACACTGTATTCAAGCTTAAACATGGCTATATTCCAATCCCTGGCGTTCTTAGCTTTTACTTCACATTTAAGAACGATGTTCACAGATCCGGTGAGCAATAAAAATATATATCATATTGTATTCAAATTCAACACTTGTCTGTTATATACATATTCCATTTTGTAAAATAATTCTGTACAGGGTGCTGTTCCAAAGGGTAATGCAACGAAAGAAATGATACAACAAATGGGATTCAGAGGAGGACAAGTCATTTTTAAATGTCCCAAGTGCTGTTCTATCAAACCAGATAGAGCGCATCACTGTTCCGTTTGTCAAAGGTAAAGTGTTTTGTTTTTCTCTCCCATTATAAACTAACTGTATTACTTGGTTTACCAAGATATGAACTTACCTCGAAGGGATTCAGGACTATTTCCAAAACCTTCTTCTTCTAGATGTATTAGGAAAATGGACCATCATTGCCCTTGGGTCAACAATTGTGTGGGAGAGAATAATCAAAAATACTTTGTACTTTTTACCGTGAGTATCCTGCATTGCGTTACCACTTGTATTCAACAGTATTTATAATGCCGAGCTATAATCCTGTTTTAGTTCTACATAGCTGGAATTTCACTGCAATCGTTATTTTTGTGCATACAACAATTCACCACGTGCGTGAGACATGAGTGGAAAGAATGTTCTACGTTTAGTCC
This sequence comes from Ampulex compressa, assembly GCA_038496175.1. Taxonomy (NCBI): domain Eukaryota; kingdom Metazoa; phylum Arthropoda; class Insecta; order Hymenoptera; family Ampulicidae; genus Ampulex; species Ampulex compressa. The sequence continues at coordinate 87,494 of JBCFXI010000822.1, forward strand.
ACCAGCGACAGTAGTGCTCTTACTATTTCTGGCATTTGAAGCGCTTATGTTTGCCATTTTTACTGCTGTCATGTTGGGAACTCAGTTACAGGCAATATGGAACGATGAGACTGTACGTATTGATGGCTCGTAAGGTTGTTATTAAAACGCAAATTCCACGTTTTATACACATTGTTCTAAATGTTTTATTTCAGGGTATAGAACAATTGAAAAAGGAGGAGGCTAGATGGGTACGTAATAGCAGATGGAAATCGATACAAGCTGTTTTTGGAAGATTTTCCATAGCCTGGTTTTCGCCCTTCACCTCTCCTCCAAATACAAAAACGAAGCAAGATTATTATTTATATTCTGTATAGATTTCTTAGCCATGTGACTACAACCCAGGGATATTTAATACATGTAAATATAAACTAAATGTGATGTATCATGAATTTATATATACACATATAAGCAAACACGTATCAAGTTGTGTTCAATTTGACGTAAGAATGAAGATTCTACGAAGATTGCTTATAAAAGAAAATATATATCCTGAAAGTTCTTAGTCATTTTTCAAATTTTTATGCTTGCTGTATTTACAGAAATGTGTGTTTCTCGTGATAGTACAAGTACTCAAAGGGAATAGTTTGTGAACGCTAAAAGTGAATGTACATGTTTACATTTTATCACCTTCATGGCTGCTGATCATGTTATATTTATTATCGCCACACTTTTTGGGGCGTATATCGTATATTATAATCTTCCTTGAAAATAAGCGGCACGCAGTGCGAAAGATTTTATGCTTTGCAAAAGACCAAATGTAAATAGAATATGCGATACAAATGATGGCCGTCGAAAATCGTAGATGCGTTTGTAATTTTATACGATTACTGAGTGCTCTTATTTTCTTGCTATAGCATCAGAACAGTACTTAAGAAAAGGAACACATGTGACGTTTACAGTATATTTTATTTAAGAAATCGTAGGAATTGATAAACAAGGTGAGCATTATGCCCCTGATGAACATGTACAAAATTACTTATTTACACGTGATTGATTTATAACGAACAGTATTCTTTGCATAGCCATTAAGGCGATATACATGACAAATAGTTTATGAAAAGCCGATATTTGTTTTAGCATCATATAAGCATAAGTATCTGCCGAATTTTTCAATTTACATTTGATACCACTTCTTGCTAAATAAGTGACTTGTGATACTCAGCATTTTGCAGATTCATGAAATTCATTCCGTTGCATCGCAATCTGACTGCATGTAAAAGAAAATTAATATTGTACGCATCCATGATTTAATCACAAACGATGTACGTCTGTTAAAAGTTTACTCCCGCAGGCAATCGTATTCCATTCCCTTATTTATAAATTTTGTATGTATATAATAATGCTAGATTAAAAAAAAATAAATCATTGTATAATGTTTCTTATAGTTATTGGTATGCTTTCTGTGTTATAAGAAATGCAATGCATCCAGACAATTGACACATTTATGTAGAACGTATTTATCTCATACCGATAGATATTTCACGTTGAATTTTTATAATCATGCTTCCCTCGTATCATACTAAAAGTATGCCTCACCGAATAGAATATCCGTTTAGTTTGATAACATTGTAAATATCGCGCAAAAATGGAACAGTCCTCAGTCTCCATTTTTCGACTCCTACAATAAAATCCTCATGCGGATCATGTAACACGAATCACCATTTATGTACACATTAAGAAGAAAAAATACAAAGATAATAGCAATTTGGTAATACGCGGATTTGCCCAATACTCATTTTTATGGAGAATCGATTAAAACATCTAAGATTGGTCATGTTCGCTTCGTAATTGACTTTCGTCAATTATCAATTGCAAATAATTTTTCTAAATAATCGATTTAGAATTTATTTGTGTTCCATTCAATACAATAACGCTACACGCTATTCATAAAAAATTTTGCACTTGTACTTTAAGAGTTCTGTAAAAAGAAAAGAAAGGAAAATGAAATTTAGAGTAGTTAATTAATATTCCCAATCCTTTCGCGACTTTTGCATCTCTTTATATTGAATATTTTAATTAATTAGTCTGAATTGAAACGGGACGCAGTAATAATCACTGCGTGTAAGTAGGAAACATGTACAGTTATATCTGTCAAATTGCAGTAATCTGCACAATTTGAATCCAATGTGCAATATCAATCGAGCGCGTGGATTTTGAGTTATATACTAACCAATGCAGGACATAATGCAAGGCATTGAATTATCATGCATGTCGTATGAAATTCCGCAGATCCGTATATCCATTAAAGTCATATTTAAAAACTTATAATTTCTGCATCGGTTTTTAAACGTATTTCGTCTAAATATCAATAATGAAAATACCGTACGCTTTTATCCGCTTTTTAATTAATTTTGTTAGGCTTCGTACGTATAAGCGTCTTGTACAAACCCATCTAACTTACTCATATACCGCCGTATACATATTATATTGATTTCTAATACTTTTATCATTAATTTTTACATTCATGATAATAAGATGAATTCAGAAAAGCAGGGATTTTCTTTGGCATATCAATGTTTATACAAACTCACTAAGCGAATCAATCTACCAATCGTTCGAAGCTACGTGAAACTTATGCATATTTATCATCGCCATTGCTACGCTCTTCAAACGACCATGTTTTTCCTCGACGTACAAAATCCGTAGATAATCCCTTTTAGCGTGGCTATGCATCGAGGTCAGAGCCATCCGAAGAAAAACCATTTAAGAAGCTTTGCCCTGATTCAACGTAATTTCGTTAGGGTCACCTGTGTGCGTCGAGTATAAATAATTCATGTAAGGCACGTCCATACTCTCGTTAGATCCACCGTGATTCTGAAAGTAAAAGCCTGAACCTCGTTAGTAGATCTAGAATATTTTTTTTGCTCGAAGATCGACGGATCGCTTCGGACGAAAAACCCATCGCGGCTTCCAGGCTGGCGGCCGGTTTCCACTTTCATCGGCTTCCGTTTCAGTTTCGACGTACAATGTGGCCGACGCACAGTGACAAAAGATTCTAATTCTATCCGCGGAAAGACGGTATTTTTTAATTAAGCTCCAAAGTCCGTTTAATCGAAAAAGTACGTCAATAAATCTACTTTAACCGAAGTTATGCTGAAGTTGTGCCGAACAGTTCTGAAAGTTATGCCGAGTATCTCCATTTTTATCCGTCGTCACGCATTGATGAGTGAAGTTCTGAAATTTCAATACATGCTAATAACTAATTTCTGAACTTTGATTTCGCACACGGCGAAATGGAAGATAAGTAAACGTAAAATTAATTCTCATGACGCCTTTCTCTTTAAAACTAAAGCGAGGCTATAAATAGAATAAGCCTCCAGGCAAAAACGCACTTGTGTGATTAAGAAGGAAATAAAGTAAGGTAATATTTTTAAACCCAGCATCCTCAAGCACGTAATTCTTTTTCTACGCCTTCTCTAATCTAATCCAATCTCCTTCCTAATCTCCCACATCTTTACGCTGCTTCCATTTTAAGAATAAAAAAAAAAATGTATAAAGCAGAAGAGCAACCGTCTTTCCGCTATAATTTCACTCTGCGCAAATACATTAAACATTGCGATAAACAATGATCGGATATCCAGAGATCGCAGCATATTCGACAATAATTCTGTCCATCCAGAATCAAAACTTTTCCCACTGTGCGACGGAGGGGCACGTAGAGCGGCAAGGCCGTGAAACGCACGTTCCCGGCAGCCGCTCTGTCGTGTACGTACGTACGATCGGCCAGGAGGCTTTCACTTTTGCTGCCGCACCTCGGTAAGTTCGAAGCTCGACGATCGAAAACTCGCGTGGTAGACGCGTCGAAAAGGCCGGATTTTCCCCACTTGTAACTCGGGATCACCCCTTGGAACCTTTTGCACGATCCCAGGAACGTGGGATTCGGCAATTGGTTTCTTATCGATGCGCAACCGGCTTCTCGCATCGAAAACTTAATTTGAAACATCGAGATTTCTGTGCAGATCCGTATTAAGATGGTGTCACCGTCAGAATTAGTCTCCCCTCTGGCTCGTACTATAGTACAGGTTTCACTTTTATTTTGCACACAGAAATGTATAACGTGTCATGAAACGCGGTGTAATATTTAAACGAGAGGGTATTGGAAAGATGCAGTGTTATTCGATTATTGCTAAACAGCGGGTGGTTTGTTAATGTAATTTGTTATATGGAACGGTATTATGATATATTTGTAATATGACACATATTACGATGTTGATACCTTTGTGAAGGTGCTAAGAAGAAATAACATGAACGTTGACTTTGTTTCTTCTGATCTCGAATTCTAGGGTTTGAATTGAGAATTGAATACTTTATAATTTCAGTTCCTTTTTCTGATTTTTATACGTATGCATTGATGTAATTGACGCCCGCCTTCACATTCTTTATTAAATCATTAAAAAAAATTCAATGATATCTCAAAATTAATGTTATGGAAGGAATATCGCGCGAGCAGTCATAGCAAGAAAATTAAGCTGCCAAACTCCGATTGATTCTTTCGCAGAAACAACCAAAGATCTTAACACTTCATTTTATTCTACTCTTCGCTTTGTTCGCGTCAAATCGCATTTACTGGTAGAGCTGAAATGAATCGGTTTGTGCCTATAATAGTGTTAGGCGAAAGTCCGTCGAAACGTTTCCCACCCCATTTGGGTATCGATGTTAGAGCGATAAAAGACAAAGCTACGCGAGTGCACCGTGACTCGAAGGATCACGCAAAACTTTTTCTCAAAATAATGGATGATGCAAATGCGCGATTGCGGGATCGTGTTTATCATTGTAAAACTTGGATCGTACGAGAAAACCACGCGGAGGCATTCGTGAGGTATCGGAAGAAAGAAAGAGCGGAGGAATCGCTGAATATCATTTTCGATGCATCTATCGCGGTAGAATCGCGTGCCGGTAATATCTAAGATCACCGAAAGACTCGCGTATGCGCTCGATCGCAGTATAAATACGGTGATTAAATGTTGCGTTTACAAGCGCCATGAATTAACGCTGATCGTAATCACGGATCATGTATATCGCATATATCATCTGTACAATGTCCTGTGCGGAGCTTTGCACGCAATATTTTTTCTTAAACAATTAAAGTTGTGTTGTGGTAATGCCGCTCTGGAAGCAAAGTATGCTTTATCTGAAATATTTTTCTTAAGCGAGCTGCAATGCGGGAAATAGTAAAGTGTTAAATTTCAAAGAGAAATTTTTCTTCGATCCTAGCCTAGATATTCGGAGTAACTCGTTCTGTGCAGATCGACAATCGATTAATATATAAATAACAAAGCTGAATAATAAAGCTAAAACTCCTCGCGAGAAGTACCCAACGTGTATTTTGCCTTCTACGGTTCATGCATCGTGGAATCTTGTGTTTCAGTTTCTTGAGAAAGGAAATCTACGGACATTTGTAAAATTATGGATTTAAAGGCTTTTGCGCGCTCACTGGTACGTATAATGGTACACGAGGCATATATTTAAATGTATACCCTAATCTGAACGTTTTACCGTAAATTAACTTGGAAGCATTTCTTGCGATTCTTCGTGAACCGCTTGGAATTAGCGGCCACTTGTCTTTTCTAGTATAGAACGCTTGTGAGGATATTCTTGAAATATACAAATCTAAAGGTAGTATTATACATATCTGACTTTGCTGACGAAATTGTAAGAGCATACTTTACATGTAAGAATCAACTGAAAAAAATTGTTATAAGAATTTTATTAGTAAAATAAGTACAAACATTATTCCACAAGAATAACGTGATAATACTATTTTCCAAATCGGGTATATATATAAAATATGTATATATATATTAAAAGAATTTAACGACACAATTGATGTACTTGGCACAATCCTTGAGGAATCACACGGATGTAGTTTTTACGATGAAATTTGCAGTTACTGTTGTGGTTCCTGGTGGCCTGTTGCGGACCAGTGATGTCTTACGATCCAAATGACAAGTCGCTCAAGGATATTTTGCTGCCCGACGGGCAGTTTGAAGCGTTTTATTTGAAAGCGGGGCAGGACGAAGAGCAAAATGCAGTGAGGCCACCGCATCTTCATGGTTCTTATCATCGGTTCAAAAATCCTGCCCTAGTCGGTGCACCAAACAGTGCGGCGTACGGCTACAATTTTGGCGGACAACGGCGCTTCAATTTTAATTGAGTCGTCGAAAATGCAAATTTGAAGGAAAATAATTGAGTAATCTGAATCGTTTGGCTTATACTGAAAGTCGAAGAAACATATCGAATTTATCGTGGACATGATGACATTTTGAGTGTATGCGATATTTTGCATTTATGCTCAACGCTAGAACAATGAAATTATAAATGTGTTTCTAAAACTGTATTGTAAGGTTTATAGTTGTTTTTTTTCAAATTTGAAACTTGCAAAATAAATTTACGCGATATTGGTGCAAATGCAAATTGTCGTGATGGCATGGAATGTGAGGTATTGAAAACATTTTATGACTGCGATGTTAAACATTTTTTCACGTGAAAGTGTATTTTCCCTTTATTTGTATTATACTCGAAAAAATATCATCATTTTAAGGACACTAGCAATAGTAAGAACTCGACTGTACCTCGTTTTTTTGTAATCTTGAAGATTTGACGTTACAAGTATTTAGCTTTGTTATTAATATGTGACGTAAAATATGTGAAATTGATACGAATTATTAAATACCGATTGAATTGATTAATACAAGTTACTATTAATAAAAATAATGTAAATTGTAACTAATCAACCTGACACCGTTTCTCAATGATTTTATAATAAAATAAATTTTCTACGATAGAATTTACATAAAAGTTGTGTTCTATATGTAGAAATCGTTACATCTAGGCTAAATAAAGTGTTTGAGCTTTTAATTATCACACTGAATATCTATAAATCTCCGCTTAATCGTGCATTTAAAGTCACGATGGGACGTGCACGTGCTTTCGCTTTGAAAATACAAAAATTCAAACAATAAAACATAAAAGGATAGTGAAATTTCTCAACATCGTTAAACAGTTATAAAAGCACCTACGCGTCATACTTAGTGCACCGTCCACATCCTCGAGGACCATTTCAAATTTATACACAAACTTTCACAAGGCTAAATAAAAATGCGGGCTAAAACTTTCCACGATGCAAAATACACGTATTTATTGATCGTTTTACTAATGCACACAGAAAAACGGGTTTTTTGTTTAAGACGTTTGTGCTTTATTTTCCACAATTCAACTTTCATTCCCCCTCTCCGATAGTTCTGCACGAAATTCTAATTCAACGTCCATAATGCAACTATCATTCTCAGAATGTAGAGTCATTGGATTCGAATTATCTTGCGACTTTCGTACGTTCAGCAGTTTACGCTCAGATGGACGATAAGAGATTATAACCATTTGATCGTAGGATCTCAGTACGCATGCGTCAACGTTCAAGCTTGTCGCTCAAGTCTGTCGCATGCAGAACGATGCTTGCGCTATTCCTCCTTCAATCGTGATATCACGAATCAGGCTGTCTTGATATAAGGAGCATATATTATTTCAAAGTGGACACTTGAATTTCTTTCACGGTATCGCTAATCACTGGAGCAAACCTTTCTCCTTTCCCCCAAGAGCAAGACTGGCTCTTTCCCCATGGCGATTATTAAGTTAATAGAAGCTGATATCGTGACATATGAAGACGTTAACGCACTCAGCCAGGCTCAGCATAAAGGCGTGACACTTTATCCGAAATCCTTTAGCGTATCGGTTACTCATTTGACCGAACCTTTCACTTTTTTTCTCTAAATCAAGTTTTCTATCCAACCACGCGTGTATTTAGTTATATAGAGATTGCATCGTGATACACAGGCGTTTGCCGGTTCTTGTTAGGATAGCACAGCATAAAGTTCTCGCGTATTATTAGAAATCCTCCGCGGCTCCTTTTTCTCCTGTCTTTTTTTTCTCTTTTGATAAACTTTTGCTCTCTCAAGGCAATTAATGCCATGTAATAGTTACACCGCGATATTTTTATGAGGCTTGATTGATATTTTGTTACGGAACTTTGAATGGTTTATGGAGAGGATAAGCCGAGTAGATCCAATAACGACTTTCCCTTTTAAAGCAGCGCGCATAGATACCATGTATGAACGAGTTGCTCTTCTGAGAGTAATTAATGAAAAGCGTCCTCAAAGAGGAAAATTCACTTTCCTCGAAGCTTTCAGCTTCTACGACAAAAATAAAGGAAAAGGTATCTTTTCGCGTAATGAGTTTCCGTACGCGAATATGTACGTGCGATATATATAACGAATAAATGTAATCTATATAATAACTAATTGGACCGAGTTTTTTCGTTTGGTCGGTATTAATATTTGTTTTACTAGAAAGTTGTAGATGCAATTCCAAAGCTTAGTTCATTTCTCCTTTTGCTATTTTCCGAGAAATTTACCTTCATAATTACTTTTTATTGCACCGATAATTGTGATACGTTAATGAAATGATTAGTGTTTACCTCATATTTAAAGATCTTTTAATTATTTTTAATTATTATCTTTTTGATTACCTAAATTTTTGAAAACGCGTCTATCACTGCTTAAATCGCCGATCATTTTCACGAATAGTTCCGTTAACAAAAAAAAATGTTTGACTTACAATGTTATTACGCGTATCGGAGTATTATATCATACGTATAAAAAACAGTAAAACCTTCTATTCTCGCACAAATTTTGAATACTAACCTGCAAACCACTCGACGCTAGATCCAATCGTAAATCAGCCATCAAGCTCAATTACAGCGTTCAAATTAACGATAACATTAAAAGTCCATCGTATTACAAGTAAAGAACGTGTAAGACAATCAATTAAACGGCCGTTCAACGTCAAACAACTCTAATAACATCTATGACCGCATGTTTTCCAATGGTCAACGCATCGATCGAACGCGCCACTCTTATCTTTAATGTTAATTGATTGTAAGTAAGCGAGTAAAAATATTCGAGCACCGCACGACCATGTGAAATCTGTCTCTGGCGTAGGAAGGCAGAGAAACTCGATCTGATTTAAGGATGATTGAAACAAGTTAATTTCTCGGGTAGCGTAGGATTCCAAAGTGGTGCGTTTCAGTTGGCATGTCAACGGGTTTTTTTTTCCCCTCGCATTTTCATGTTTCTTTTGCCAGCGGAAAAGGAGCCGCACCAGGCGTAGGGGTAGACGCGCCATTGGGCCGTTCTAACCGCCTCCGTAGAAGGTTTAAAAGACGTGCCTGATAATGTCGCGGGACAGTCGGCGCCCATCGTACGATCGGCAAAGCGATCTAGTGAGATCCAATGTGATCGTCGACATGAAGATCGCGTGTATCGTTACGGTGAGTGCACGTGCGGGCCGCAGTGAACGACGCATTTTGGCTTTTATCCCTGGGATTTCGTGTCGTCGGTCTGCCACGCTCTCGACAGATTTCGTGCTCCTTGAGCTCGGTACCGATGTCTCCTTCGTACTCCAAAAAGGGAGAACGTTGCGCGGAATTTTTCCAACGTTAAGTTACGCGGGGAACAAAGTTAAGCGCAGCCGCGATCGAGGTTGGAATTTGAACGGAGTCTCGAAGAAGTACGGTCATCGAATTGTCTCGTGCTTTATTTGAGTGTAAATAACCGACGGCAGGATTTTTTCGTAAAGCTGGGAATTTTCTGTGACGATAGCCGGCCATTAACGGAGTAGAGTGTTGAAGAGAGAAATTTAATTTCTCCGGGACTATAGCACGCAATTGAAGTTAGTTTTTAATTACAAGGATCGTTCGCTGGCTGGTAAAGGTACCAAAATATTATTGAAGTTTTCGTTGGAGCTTCTCTCTTCGTCTTGGATTTTCTCACTCGGTGTACAGCTCTTATTGCAGATACGAGACTGTCTGCGATGGTGGAAGTAAAGTATCTGTTTCACAGTGATACTTCTGTTTGATAGTGTGCCACGGCTTTTATGGCGATAGTACGTTACTCGTATAATGTGTGATTGGAAAGAATTATTTTTGACCAATCCTTACGTGTTAATTAATTCTCCGTATAGTTTGCAATTTTCGAAGGATCATTACAATATCCGAAGGTGCAAAAAGAAAAAATCATGACTTTCACGATAATAGGGTTAATCGTAAGAATTCTCTTGAGAGTTATCGTGCAATATAGCATGATAGAATTAGCACAAAGGCGCTTGGATATAAAAGATCGAAAGTGATTTACGGCGATATATATATATATATATATGTTTACGTACGTTATTATTTTTCATAACAATTTCCACGACAATACTCACGGATAACATATTAGTGGTATCACTTAACAATATAGATTTTTCGTGAATACAGATTTGTGCCATTCTGTGGTCAACGATACTTATCGGAGAAACCGCGCACTCGAAAGGGTATGTTAATTTCTTTTTATACACGTCTCATTTCTCCCCGATTAGTAAATATCACTTTTAATGAGCGCGGTATCTTTCATGTAGCATCCAAAAGCCGTGTCCAATATAGATTACTATAATTCTGTATATCTGACAAGTAGATCGATCGAGGTTTCACTCTAATATATTCTTCGTGCTTAGACTATGTCTCTCTCTTGATTGAAAAGCACACCGGTTTGCTTGGTTTAGTTATTCATTTCATTTTTTAACAGTAGAAAATTAGGTCGCAATCCTTACTTAGTATCGCATATAGACACTTTATATCATCTATGAATAAAAAGGAGCAATGGAAAAGGCAAGTAGATCTATTTAAACCGTTGAGATACCGTTAATAAGGTAATTTTAACTATTTCTACAGTACCAGTATTTAAATTACCGAGTGGCGGTCAGCATGATTTGCATTACTATTAATACCGTCGTACATGCAAGCGATAAATAAAACGAGTTTCAGGCACATCGCACATTATCTTTACCATCATCAAAACCTATTCCTTATCGCCATTAAAAACATTCGCATTGTTCGTTCGCGTAGAACTTCCAGATCGAGAGATAGTCATCACGAATCGAACTCCGACAATGCCACCTTGGAGTTCAGGACAGTGTCCGTCCAATCGGAAGGTTCGCCAATCGTACGCTACCATCCACCAATTCGATCCGCCGGAACACAGAAAAGAAACATCAAAAATGTTCCCCCAAGCAAAGATTCGAAATCGATGAAAAATCCTCGCGTCGGCCTGCCCGCTGGAAAAATCCTCTCCGAATCCGGACCGTTGTCCATTCACTTGGAACTTTTTCCCTCTAACGCGAACCAGCATAACCATCTGCAGCCTTATTACGCTTCAAAGTTTGCTCACAGCATCCCTGCGCGATCACGATCGACGGACCATTCCTTGGAATCCACCTCGAGCCAAAGTCCATCCTCCATGCGCTCAAGAATCTCCCCAAAAGCTCAATTCAATGGAAGATCAAAGAGGAACCAGCCTTCCTCGATCGTCGTGAAACGTTCGCACGTACGGCGCATGCGCGGCCTTCCCGCCAAAATGTCGCATCGTCGACTGAACACGAGGTCCCTGCGTACGGAAAGGTCCTACGAAGCGAGCGTAAACCAAGTCGAGGAGATGATCCCCACGAACTTCGCCAAGTTTCCCGAGGGATACGAAAAGGGCGCCATTCGCATCGAGCCGATGTTCCAAGTGGTCAAGAAGAAGAGCGTGATGGACACGATGTTGGAGATGCTGCGCAAGATGATCGACCCTTCGAAACGCCAGCCTGGCCCTCTGATAGGGCCCATGCACTTTCCAGGTGTGGGCGATAAGGTCTACATCAGGCTTCTGGAGCCCGTCGACTCGGACCACGTGGTGATACGCCTGGTGACGCATCTTCCTTACCCGGAGATCGAGGCTTCCTTCAAGCGCGAACTCCTTTCCTCCCTGGGATCCGCTGAGATCCCGGAGATGGCCTTCTCCGTGAATCATCAGGTCGCCTTTCCACACTCGGTGGACACTGCGTCGAGTTCCTCGTCGCATCATTGGATCCAGTCGTCGTCGATCCCAGTGACGACCTTTCATCCTCCTGTCCATATTCATAAAAAGTTTCCGCATTTCTCCGAGAATATCGCGAATCATACTGGAGTCGTTTATGGGAAGTACCCGGAGGTGATCCACGGGGAGGCTTCGAAGAAGATCGAGGTTCAGGCCAAACAGGACCTAAACGCGCCGCAAGAGTATCGATACATTAAGGATGTGAAGAATGAGAAGGAAATCCGTAACGACCAACGCGGTGGTTTGTTTGCCAAGGAAAATGAATCCGCCACCTCGAAGCTATTAACGGAGAAAAAAGGCGAGGAGCATAACGAGCAGTTTCACCCGTCGAGTGCCTTTCGTGATTCATTCCATCCGTATTATTCGCACCATGGCAAGCCACAGCCGCAGTATCTCGAAAAGGAGAATGGAGATGCCGAAAAGAGCGTTGAAGAGGGGAAGGATCGAAATGCAGCTCATAGCTCGAATTCGGAATCCTCCTCCTTTAAGCCTCGAAGTAACCGGATGATACCCTCGAAGACGCAGAGCATCAAGTCCTATCCCGAAGAGGACGGCGCCTTCCGCGTCATCACTCCGCCACGAATCGTGTCGATTTCTCCGGACAAATACTCCAAGCAAACCTCCGACTGGTTCGACAGCCAAAGAATGAACTACAACGTCACGAAAAGGTTCTCCGACATTCCAGTGTTCAACGGTTCCCTTTCCAAGAGCTACAGCAGCAATCCTATTCCGTTCTTCGAAAGGAGTACTAATAGTAGTAATAATGGTAGTAATTACAACAGGACTTTAGCTGGAAGTGTCAAAGGTTCTCCGCTCGTCGAAAGAAGTACGATCAAAACCTCCACAACCGAGAGCTGGTATCGCATCGAATCGAACCTCACCATGCAGCTAAAGGCGCTGAATCGTTCTCAGAGCGTGAAGAAAGAAGCGCAGAACAAAACACGAGGAAACGAGAATCGTAAGGCGATTTCGACATCGACCGTAAAACCAATTCCTGCTTCCTCGACGAGCAAGAGCGTCGTTAGCAAGGGCATCAAAGGATCGTCGCACAACAGTACGTCGATGTCGAGGCAAAATTCGACCAACTTCTTGTTGCAGCGCCTGAACTGTTCGAGTACGAATGGAAGCTCGAGCTACGAAGCGGATGAGAGCGACTATGAGGGCGAAGAGTATTACGAGGATTATTACGAGGATGAGCCGGCCGCGAATAATTCGACTGTCAAGCCTTTTGAAACTACGACTGCGACCATCTTGAAACCAGCATCGAGAAATCTGACGGCTGTAAGAACGGTGAAGTCCAAAATTGTCATGAAACCCAAGCTTCGTTTCGCCAAACTCAATTCCACTGCTTCTAGGCTCCTGCCTAAAAAACGGTACACTTAGGTTTTCAAGTAAAACCATTCTGAAGAACCTTGATGCCCAATTTCCGAGCGAAGAAAGCGATGTTTCACGGCATTTTATTCGTAGAACGCTAATCGATAGTTAATGCATCAAAGTCTCTGCGTAGCTCACCAAAGATATCGGAAATCTCTTCGAGAAAATGTCGATAGGTCGCGTTTTTACCTTATCGAAAGTTCAATGCTTTCCTCGTCGCTATAGTTCTGTAAGTACAGGAATTGAAAATTATACAGATCATTACTAATATCCGGACGTATCCGATTGTCGAGTCGCTTAACCACGATCCGTCTACCGATACGAATAGGGTTAATATCAAAGTTAAGTTAATATCAAAGTTAGTTAATATCAAAGATTCGAAATCGGATGCGCTTGTACTATAAGCTGACACAACTACACGGTTACAGTCGTAGTTTCGAACTAACATACTTCCCAATCACCATACGTTAATCTGTACATAAGGAGAATAACATTAACAACATACACAAGCGATAGCTCATAAGAATAACTGTTCCAGGTCGATATAATATCAGTGCTTTAGGCCTAAACCGAATAAAGAACGATTACACGTATTCGCACGCTGTGCAAACAATTTTTTGCCAATTTTGCTCGTTATAACCGGATAGAAAATCCAAAGAGGCCAGCCAAACGACGAAGGTAAAATAGAGGAATCTTCGGCTCGGGTAAAAGGAGTATCAACCCGAGCGGAGGAAAAGCTGGCTCGTGTGAAACCCAGAGACCGTTCGTACCGCCAATTAGTATGGGTAGCTGGGCATTAATCGACCACTTGCGTGCTAATTATCCCATTGCACGCATTACGTAAAGCGGAGGAGCGATGCGTTTCGAGCGTGGAACGAGACAGGATCGCTCTCTCCGCTTTTCGTGGCCTCGGGATCGCGATCGTTCCGCCATTTGCTTCGATTCCCGTAAATACGATATACGGATAAACGGTTTCCAGGTCGGTGGAGGCGATTAGCATGTCCGTGAAATTAACGGCTCGTATTTATTAGCACGATCGGAGGTGCGGTCATGCCGGCATGCCCACGATGCCCACGCGCCTCTTCGTATCCCTCACCGCGGACCTTTTCCACGCTTGACGCACCGATTGTCTTTCGCGCTCCACCGATCCTCCCTTTTCCCTTTGCTTTCCATCTCGCTGGCACTTTGCAGCGCGAACCGACGAGATCGGGCTTCGTTAACACGTTCCGATTTTTCGAAATTAACACGTTTCGATTTTTTTCGAAATTCACTTTTGAGTGCTGTTAGAATTTGCTTCTGAAGTATGATTCACGATTTTTGTGATGGGTAAGAGACGATAATTTAGTAGTTTGTAGTTTTTGGAAAAGAGAATTCTAAATGGTCGGAGGATCGAGCTTAAATCAATTTCTGGACTTTGCGTGCGCGCAATATTGGAGAAAGTGTTTCGCAGAATTTTACGGGAATATTTGAGAAAATAGTTATCTTGCGGGTGGAATTCATTCTTGGTTCTTTATTAGAAAATACATTGGGCTATACCTGAGGGTTTTTTTGCTTTCGGCATTTTTGGTTGGAGTTCTGCTATTTGATTTGACTCGAGTTTCCTATTAGTATTCAAGTGAAATAAGTCGATTGCCCCGATGAACGCGTAGATATCTGAGCGCGATATGAAGAGTATCCTGCAGCGGCAGTTTTTAGGCACGAAGCGTATGGAACATCGTGAAGCACAACCGGTTTGTTTAGTTCTATATTTGTACAGAAACGGCTGGAAATCATGAAGGTATAATTATCGACAGTTAATACATATACAAAGAAGCGAGAACTTGCTGGAGAGATTGACTCTTACTCCTGGATTTACTGGTCCGTTGCGAGTATAAAACAATGAATCGGCTGAAGGGCAAAGTATTGATTTCAATATGACACTTATTAAAATATTGGTCTTTGAACAATTTGTGTTCCGATCTGCAAATAAAAGGACTTTTGTCAATTTATTTTTTTTGTATTTTCTGCGTTTTAACTCCTCTCCTTATTTGATATTTTTAGGATAGTGTAACTCAACGTTACTGGATGAAAGTAAGTAAAGGCTAAGCGTTAAGAGTTAATTTTATTTGTTTATAATCAATGTGTTATAAATCGATAAATGATGACGATTATTTTTGAGCAAAAGATCCAATTATATTTAAAGATCCAATAAAGAGGTCTTTAAGATATGTTGCTCAAAATTATCGAGAGTCAAGTTTGGAAATTAAAATCCTGTTTTTTCTGCAATTGAAACAAAATACTGAGGAACAATTTTATTTTGTTTTCGATAATGCAGCTTGATATTGATGCTAAACATTGAGAAGGAATATCTAATAATTATTACAGGTTAACATTTTTGAGTAAATTCACAGATTATGTAGAAGGACTTTCGCTTTTATTCGTTATCTGCATTCGGTATTGCATATTAATATCGACATTATAATTGGTGGTAGCTGCTGCTCTTAGTTATAGAGCCTTAAGAATGTTGCGGGGAGAGTTACTTTCATTTTCGTTTCATTCACCTGTGTTTGAAATTATCTATTAAACTAGAAGTATTTGTTTGTCTATTTTCACTTTTGCTAAATTTACGTGCTTCAAATCGCGTGTCCTGCATTTATTCTCCGATTATTGGTATCAGATTATATTATCATTATCCTATAATTTACACCGTTTAAGATAGATGAAAAGTCCAACCAAATTGCAGGTGAAATAAAAATTATGACAATGGATACTTTTGTCATATCGTTTCTCTCTATATTATCATTCGATTTTTGGGCGAGTGCAAAAGTTCGCGCGGAGTTTCTCATAATTCCATCTATTGAAACTCCGCACGAACTTTTGCACTCGCCTAATACATTG